>KN485277.1:6761-90825 GCA_000787095.1 Periophthalmodon schlosseri | reverse complement strand
GCAGGACACTCTGAAGTTTGCCACCACATCTGACTACCTCATTTACACCCGGAGCACTCCCTGTGCTGTCAGCTATGTAGTTCATGTTTGTTCCAAACATTCACTAATTATCTGTGTTGAACATCCGCAGTCTCTCCCAGATATGACCAGAGGCAGTCTGTGCAGCCCTCATGCATTCATATTTCATTTCAGGGTTGTAGCTCATGTCATCAGGCTTACTTTGTTGTTGATGGGCAATTTAACTTTTCTGGTTCGTGCTTGTCTCCATGGACATTTTTCTTTACTGGAATATTCCACCGTATGGGACCTAGCTCCATGTAGACAAGCAGGCAATGCCATCATGCCTAATTACATGTCAGAGTAAGGATGCATGCATGTTGTGATGTATTTTGTTTTGTTTAAGCAATAAAACAGTTATAATTCAATAAATGTAGTCAAAATCAATAAATATCAGTTTAATGCCTTACTATGGAATATTCTAACTATCTCTATTTTTGACTATTGCTACCTTGTGTATTTTTCCAAATCCCTGACTCTGACAGCAAAACACAAGACCAGCCAACTTTCCATTTTCTACACTTACCTACTATTAAAAATAAGCCTTTTAGCAGCTGTTACATTTGCACTGAACAACAAACCCACCACAAAAGAGCCTTTCAAACCGTTAGGACTTATTGTGTGTCTCTCAGCTCCTGTCGCTGGGAGCTCCGAGCTGCATATTCATTTCTTTATTAATCATGTTTCTTTACTCCCACAAGCCACCTGAATTCAACTTTGTGAGACAGACTACAAACCTGGAAGCTAAAGCCTAAGTTGATCCCGCAGTGCTGCCCTGATAGTACAGGTGGTGTTGGAGTGTTGTTCTAAAGGTTGCACTGCGTGGGAAGAGGAAACTCAGGTGAATATGCCCCCGGACTAGGCTTTTATACCCAGGACGAGTGGAGCCATGCAAGATTAACGTTAACGTTAACGCCATTAAAGCCCTTCTGCCAGCAGCTGCTACTGGCACACTTGTCTATGCTAGTTTACTAAAAATGATTAAGGCTCAGTTACTACTTAAAGGTGCACTATAGAACTTTTCTGGGTTGGTCTGCCACCAATTGTTTCCAAGAAGCTGTTGTTGCATTTCCTGAAATGACATGAAACATTTTTTCTTGCATGTAAGGCAAGGCAAGTTTATTTGTATAGCACAGTTTGTACACAAAGTAATTCAAAGTGCTTTACAGAATAAGAACTACATTAACATCACAATACAACAAATCAAAACAAAATAATCATCATAAAGTGAACATTCAAAGAGAAGAGTGCAGAATAAAAACCTTTCAGTCATATGCACAGCTAACTAGAACCGTTTTGAGCCTGGATTTAAACATTGTTAAAGACTGTTCCAGGTTTTAGCTGCATAAAAGTGAAAAGCTGATTGCTCATGTTTAGTCCTGACTCTGGGCACCAGCAGGAGGCTGGTCTCTGAGGTCCTGTGTGAGATGGTTGTCTCGCACTCTGGATGTACTTTGGTGCTAGGCCATGGAGAGACTTGTAACAAGCAGAGTTGCTTTAAAGTCTATTCTCTGAGCCACAGGAGCCAGTGCAGAGACCTGAGCACAGGACTTATGTGCTCGTAGGTTCGAGTCAGGACCCGAGCACCAGTGTTCTGATGTACTGCAGCTATCTTAAAGCTCGTTTGGCGAGTCCAGAGAGCAGGCCTTTGCAGTAGTCTAACCTACTGGAGACAAATGCATGGATAAGTCTCTTCAAGTCTGATTTAGACAGTATACCTTAAAGTTTTGCAATATTTTTTTAAATGGTAAAAATCTGCAGATGTTATTGATTTGAGGTGGGTGTTAAAGTTCAAGACTGGGCCAAAGACTATGACTTCAGTCTTGTCTGAGTTTAGCTGGAGAAAGTTGTTTCACATCCACACACTGATCTGTTGGATGCAGTGGCAGAGTGAATCCACTGGTCCATATTCACCTGCTGCCAGTAGACATAGATGTCGTGGTAGGACACATTATTGCTGCGTTAACTGGCCTAACGGCAGCATGTAGAGATTGAACAAAAGGGGTCCCAGGATTGATCCCTGGGGCACCCACAGGTCAGGGCCATTTTATCTGAGACACATTTTCCAATTTCAAGTGTATTACACTCACAAGTATTTTTATTGCTTAAAAATACTTTGAAAAACATGCGTTCTTACTGTGGGCGGGTCGCCTCTCCACAAAGCTAACCTGTAACTTGGCCAGGTTACGGATGGGAAAGTTTAATACCATACTGTGGAATGCTCTAGGCAAAGCAAAAACATCATGGAAACAAGCAGGTACTGGGCCCTCCACCAGAAAAGTTACATAATGCACCTTCAATGAGAGAGTTAGGATTATGTATTAAGTAGTTTCTAAACCAGAATGATTCAGACTTCATTCATTATGAACAAATATTTCTTCATGCTTTATAAAGGCTAATGTAATGGTGTAGTTATATTGCTATATTTCTGTTGCATAGTTGAACTTCTCTACCGTCCATACTCTTCCTCAGCATCTTTATACATTTCAGAAGTTGATACATGAGCTACTCGTCTCCGTGCCGCTCCGAAGGTCAACAGCTTCAGAGGAATCCAAAAACTGAGAGAGGAGAGGAGAGGTGTAGGGTCGTGCGTGACGAGGCTAGTGGGAGTTGGAAGTGCACTTCTCTGAGGAGGTGGATATGTGGGAGAGTAGTATTTGGCAAATGTTTCTTTGTACTATGTGATTATTCGATTCTGTCCTTTAACATAGCATTAAGGATTACAATGTCTTTACAATTCTAAACTGTACGTGTGGGCAAAGGGCAATGCTTTTGTTCAACGACTGCAAATGAATGAGTTGGAAGACAGAGAAGAGATTACTGGGGGAAAAAACTGAATAACCAATATACAGGAAATAGGTTTCATTTCTTCTGTTCTTTGCTCCTGTTTAATAACATAGCTCCCCATGTAGGCTGTAAAATGATACACACATTTGCATACGTAATTACTGTTAAAGAATTTCTGCATTTGATAAAGTAGAGTGATAAATGATACTAGACTGTATAATATAATGAAGAGATTTTCACAGGAACTTTTCACCACTAAATAGACATCAGTTGGTAGAATAGGTCCTCCACTTCATCTATTCTAATATAATTTTTGAAAGGCCAAAAATATCTAATTATAACCACTTTTGGAGCTTTCAGATGATCGTTAATTTCATGAAGAAGCTCCTGCTGCTTTTTTACCTCAATTAAATCTCTTTCCAATCTGAACCTAATTTAATTTTAATACAAAGTGAAATTTTTCTATTGTCGATCTCACCTCTTCTTCTCTGGCCATCCTTTGGAGTTGGATCATACAGTATATCGCCCCATCTTTTGTACAGGATTTTTACTGATGTGAAATACGATTACCCAACGAGTAAATGTGCTCTCTTTCCAAAACGCTACGTTTCCATTTTAATTATAACAAGCCCAAAAGATATGATTGGTCCTTTCCATTGCTGTATCACATAACCATGAGAATAATACGTCTTGGATATATTTCAGGAAAGACTGTATATAAGTGAATCTTCGGTAACATTGAGATCCGAGCCCCCCTCAGCTCATCGCCGTCTCTCTCAAATTCTGATTAACCCAAGGTCAAGCTTATAGGCAAACATGAGCAACACTGCGTAAGCTCATCAATAATTCCATAGCGTTTTATTGCTTATCTGTCTGGGTTTTCTATTATGCTGGATTTCTTAATCTGATCCCAACGTTTGGTTTGGTTAAACTGTTTTTTTTTTCTCCCTCTGCTTCATCCCGGCCCTGCGGCGCATTATACAGTAAAATGAATGCAAATGGCGTGATGGCGTAACAGCAATTCTATGAATAGTTGGTATTGCAGTGTGTTGGCTCTATCTCGCAATAGTCAGGGATCGTGTTGAATAGAGATGCTTTAGTTTAGGGGTTAATGCTCTGTCCATTGTCCAAGGTGCTACCTGCCTGAAAGGTTTATTTTAAATTGTTTGCAGAGGTTCAGACTTCTCTTTCCCAATACATTCCTAACGTCCTAATGATTCACCATGATGAGTTTATAAGCCCTTTTCAGAACTTTCAGAGGCCAGAGCGAAGTTTTTCTGTCAAGGTAATGGTAACAACAACTAGCATGCTAACAGTGCACCAGGCTGGTTCGTGGATGATAAAACACTGTAAAATTAGATGCGGACAGCAAGGCAGTCTTATTGTGGCCACAAGAGCTGCTTTTACAATAGACAGATTTATTTAACTTTAAATATGTAAGCAGGAAGTAATAGAATCGACCCCAAAAAATATTCTGTTGACCTTATAAAATATATGACTTTTTTCTATTTAAATATGCTATGTTTCCTTGGATCAAAATGAAGTGGTCTGTCCCAGGTATTATGAGCCTAGCAAGTCCTTAGATACAAGGTCTACTCTTGATGGTAAAACGTATTGTTGTTATTAGCATGGAGGTGGTATTTTTACAGAAAACAAATGAAAAATAGATGCTGATTGTGTTTTAATAAAATGAATAAATACAAATGAAATCTGAACTGTTCTTAATCACATGCTAACAAAGTAACCAAAACAAAAATAATACAACCTCATTAACCAAAGCTAACATGTTTCCACCGATTGATTTAGCTGTTACTTCTTTAAGGATATCCATGTGTTCGTTGGAATAAATGTCAATACTCTGCAGAAATTCATTTTTACCCTCGACTCTCACAAATGCCACAGATATAGAAACCACTATACATCCCATGTCACGTCGGAGGAGGCCGCCTTGTTATTTTCCCAGCAACGCAAAGATCAAACTCATAAATATTGTCTCTTCTGGGACTGATGAAAAACAAACAGCCAATTAAATTCCAGCTTGCCTCTGCGAGTTCTTTGCCTTCTCCATTCTCCATTTTTTTAAACCCTTTGCTTTTTTGTCTGTCTGTCTGTCTGAGCTGCTCCTACCTAGTTTACACAAGTGGCTTGTTGCAAACCTATCGCCTGTATGTATTTATATGATGAAAAGCAGCTAGTCCTGTCTGCTGCCTGAGTAGTCCCATTTTAAATTGCAGGCCAGGTTTTACCACAAAGCCCCTCCACCTGTTCGATCAGTGGAATAAACATTACACCAGCTTCTATTTGCACCGGATGTATTTGTTTATGACTTAAAATTTGGCAGTTGGAATGTGACGTGAGTGAAGATTAAAAAAATGACTATTGGAGGTTCAATCCCTGCTATTTATATATACTTATGCTGTGTCATTGGGCAAAACACTGTATTGTGGTGGTTTGGCAGGCTGGCTGATTATTTGCTGTCTAGTCTTTGCTTGTCTGCCCCAGGATATGTGTGGCTGAAGTCCCATATGTGATTTGGAAATAACCATAGACTGTATAAAGAAGTGGATTAAGGGAGTGTGACGTCACCCACGGCGTTCGGCTCCAGCCAAATGAAGCTCGTTGAGGATAACAGTTGGAGGGGCGAATTTGCAGCCATATTTGGAATTCTGACCACGAGTATCATAGCAACCAAAGAGCCAATCCGGAGCAAGGCTGTTGAAGGTAATGCCCCTTCCCACCTGCACCGCTGGTTTAGCAGGGAGCGGGCGCTTAGCAATGCTATCAATCAAACCTGTTGGTAATGTTAGTGGAAGTGACCTCAAGGAAAGAAGGCCCCCGATTTGTCTGTTATTAATGTTCATATCGTCAATTACGGACTCTATAGCGAAATAAAAATACCAGTGTAGAGCGGGTTAATATGAACATTTTAAGACCAAAATAACAAGCCTGACAGCAGCAGTTATGGAGAGAGGGGCGACAGTTTCTTAACAGAAAGTGAACTGGAGTCGATGAAGCCCAAAGCGCGCCCATGCTCACTTCCTGTTTGGAACGCGGTGGCTAGCAGGTTAGCTATGTCCATTTACATATACAGTCTATGGAAGTAACCGGAGACTAATACTTTTTTCTTTTTTTTTTAAAGTACAATCAGTTACTACTGCATTGCATTGATCGTGGTATTTTATAACATATGTGGTAATAATTTATTTATTTGCATAATCCCCTTTGAAAACAAACAAACAATAGCGTCACAGTAGCATGTTGCTTTATGAAACCAAATTCCTTAAAAATTGGCACTGAACAAAAGAGGGGATTAGCTGGACAAGATTTTGCCACTAATTTAGTTAATATTGAGAAAACCCAACCTCAGCTGATTTTGAAAGCTGATAGTCTGGTTAATACTTGATGGCAGACCGCTGGGAATAACAGGGGCCATAGTGGAGCAGGAGTGGCTCGTGGAAACTGCTGTTGTGCCTTTAGGCAAGACACTTCACCCTTGTTGCTTGTATGAATGTGTGTGAGGGATTAGTAGTGGTCAGAAAGGCCGAGGGCACAGATTGGCAGCCTCCATTCTACCCCAGGGCTGTGTGTTTATTTGACAGGGACAGGACAAAAACATTGTTGCAGTTTAAAGTGGCACCGATGCCATGTCCACAGGCCATCTAGCTCAGAGCTAATTTGGAGACCTCCCCACAACAGAAAAGACACTAACCATCAATCGTTTGTTTTTTTGGGGGGTTTTTTTGATGCTGGACTGCTTTTTATTTACAGTCTATCTTCCTCCGATGACAGACCTAGATGTAGACCCCCCTGCTGCTGTGTCTCCCTGTTGAAAGGTGTAAAGTGAGTAGTAGGGGAGCTGACACAGCGCTGTCACCTAAACAAAATCATGTCTTTACAGATCAGACCTGCGTGTCAGGCTTGTGTTGTGGTGGAACAGCGGGAATCACCCACAAAAGGGGCTATTTGAACATTGGCTCAACATAAGTCAGAGTTATAAAAAGCAGCGTGGCATCGGCCTTTGCCTGGCAGAGGAGAGGCAGGCCAAATCCACCATAACCTTTTTTCTCTCCTCTTTGCTAGGATTTCTTTCCCTTGTGCCCATTCAGATTAACTGCACTGGTTTGGGCGACAAAGACATCTGTGACCCAAATGCAATGCTTAATTTCACTAAAGGAGATGAACTTTTTAGACCTCATAGAAAAGTAGTACACTGTTATATAGTACAGCTCATTAGTTAAAGAGACTGTATAAGGTAGCAAGACATGGCATCACCCATCCCTGTCAAATTAGTAGCAAACTGCCACCATCTCTGTGAGTAGATGGTAAAGTGGGTTTCAAAACCATTACGTTTATGGAAGATTTGGTCCGTGTCCTACAGTCTTCAATGGGGATGGTTACACGACATGGCATGAGAAAAATGTGCAATAAATGTACTGTCTTAATTGTAGTGCAGGTTATTAGCATTAGCAGCTACGCAATTGTCATGCAGCTAGGCATTAACTAGCCATCACACTTTCTGATCTAGATAATAATATTCTGAATAAATCTACCACCTTATTGTTTGATAGCCTTTATTTTATTTCATCACAGTTTATATTTAGCTACTATTAAAGAGGGGAATTATGCAAAATAGATTTTTTTGAGCTTTCGACCATGTTATAACGTTCCTTCATCAAAAACATGTCTGAAGAAGTTTTAGATGTCGTCCATGCACGTTTCAGTGATTTAGCTGTTTTTCCCAGGCCTTATTCGAATCCTTCTTACTGTTCGCTGTAAGATTTTCTCCAATGCTCAGCCCACAAGCCTACGTCATCCATGCTCCCACACAGCAATTTTCCATAAATATACAGAAGAATGATACAAAACTGTACATGGCAACTTGATGCGATGTGCAGTTATTTATTGGTGAAACGCACGTCAATTGTAATGTTATGGCATTCTGAAAGGGGAGTGACTTAGCGCGGGGAGCAAATGGAGGGGAGACTCAGAGCGTCAAAAACGAAAGTGAAACTTATAAAACATGTTAATACACTGTTTTCAGCGAGTATAGGATTTTCAGAACAATAAAAGATAGCATGGTGATCGCAGTATGTTATGAGTTAGCAGTTAATACCCCATAGAGTTAAAATACCTCCTCTTTAATAGTGTTGTGAAATTTGTTCAGTTTCAAAGGCAACAAACATTTCTTTTTAATTCTGAAACCAAAGTATTTAGTTTACTACAAATAAAACATTTAATAGCTGCCTTGTGTCTTATGTAACAGTGGACTGGTGTTCTTTTACAATAGTGTAAAATAAACAGGATCAAAATGATGCATGGTATTATTCGTGTTTTGAAAGTCGCCCGTGGGTTAGATGTCTGCAGCTTTGTAAGTGTAACATTTAAATAAAAACATGACCTTTGTATTACCAATAGCTAATTTAGCTTGAAGAAATAAAATGAGAGAATCTTCTAAATTCACCCTTAAGAGTGTCTTTATCACGGCCAAATGTGATAGAGAGGCGCGACGTGCTACAAAGTGAAGGTCAATTACAATCTTGTGCTGCTGATACAGTTTGTGAGGAGCGAGCACAGCCCATTAAGTTCCATTAAATGAGCCCAAAATCAAATGCATTTGAGTGTTTTATGTGCCGCTCCTCATTTATGTGATTCAGTCCAATGGATTACACAAACATTTTGGAAAGCTATTAATGTGTGGATGAGCCAATTAAATTTCAGATTTAACATTTTGGGCAAAAACGGTATGCAGTTATTATGATAAAGACTAATGAAAGTTTACCAAAGGGTTTTTTGTCAAGGTTAAGGACAAAATGTGTGAGATGTCTTTTCATAGAAATAGATTAAACTAAACCAGGGTTCAAAAGCACAGCTATTAATGCCAAGTCAATTGATGTTTCTTTTATTTTCACTATTTTTGATATTTTTTCCCTCATTCAGCAACAAAAAGCTCATTCACCAACAAACTTTTGGTGAGGTCAAGGGTGAAGTTGAGACCCATTCAGTTTACTCAAAAGCAACAGCAGTCGTTTTCTTTCATGGAATTAAGTAATTTTGAAAACACATTAGATTTTCACTATGACACCTCATTTGGAAGTTTTGCATGTGTAATTTGTTTTAGACAAAACAACAGTTTGAAAAGGTTTCGAGCTTACAGGCTAACAGCAGTTGGGTTGGTAGACTTTGTTCTTACCTGATTTTTTACCTTGTTCGACATCACCTCAATATCTTTATCTAATCAGGAACTTTGTTTTTTGTTCGTTATCCTGATGTATTATACATATTAAGGCTTGCCAACTCCATATTCACTGCATTCATCCTTGCATAAAGATATTTTAAAGTCCAGCTTTGTTATTTGGGATACATGGGATATATATGAGTCACCATATCTTTTCCGCCATCTCATTTAAAATGTACTTATTATGCATTCTTTATTGGTTTTTAAACATGCTTTCACCTTCTCACTATAACTTCATTTTTCTAACATGGTATATAGATGTTGGAGCCCTCTGATTGATATTCTAATGGAACCATGCGTTTGCTGTGAACATAATTTAAATCTGCACAGGAGACTTTTGGGTTTTTGATCTGTGACGCGACTAACCAGGGGAAATTTAAATTGAGTGATTTATAAGTGCTCAAAGAAGATGACCTCGTATATATGAGTAATTAAAGAGCCCATATTACACTATATTCTGATCTATGTTATAATGTTTTCTCGTCACAAACATACCTGACGTTTTGTTTTGTTTCATTCTCACACATTTAACACACAAACCCTGCATATTTAAGCTGAGTTCTTCTCTCAATCAAAAAACACACACTTACATATAGTAATACAGGAAGTTCTCCACTGTGTTTTTAAACTTTAAACACCTTCACTAGAATCATTTGGATGATTTCAGCCCTGGAATTGCCAATCTCTACTGAAGTAAAGGTAAAAGGTAGATGTTAACTTTAAAACTATCACTACCAGAGCATTTTGAGCTTTGGAGATGTAGACAGACTAATAATGAAAGGTCACTCAAACATGTGTGAATGAAACAAAACACAACTCCAGGTATGAGGAGATAATAACATAATAACATGGCTTGAACCTCACAAGAACCCATTTTGCGTAATATAGGACCTTTAAACAAGCACGAGTTAAGCACAAATATATAACTCCAGGTATATTTTTTGATGAACAACAAAAACGCCTATTTAGCATAATATTTGTCCTTTAACTTTATGGGCGTCTTTACTTTTGATAGTTTCACTTGAGTCTCTGTGTTGTCTTCTCCTTGTGTCAATATTAAGAACAAACCTTGCTCCTCTCATCCGCGGTCCAGTTCAGCGGCTAAATTATGCCTGTGCATTTTCTGTCTGCTTCAAGGCGAGACTCCTGATTGCCTCATCACCGCCACTGCCAATACTCCACGGCAACCATGGCCCTTATCTGAAATACTTGCCAATCAATCACAGGCGAAAACTTTCTCCTTCAAATGGGGTTGCTCAGAATCCACAGAGCCTTTCCAGATGGTTGCAGAATTCAAAGCAGGTTGTACTGATCTCCGCTTTAGGCCCTAAGGTTCCTCTGGTGGGATGGCTGAGTTGGACGGACACATGGTTCTACCCTCGTTACATGTTTTCTTCTTGGCCGGGGAAGGACTGGTGACTGAATGCTGTTTGCCTTTGTCTGTTTCTAAATGAATACAAGTCTTAGACAGATGGATGGCGCTGCATTTGGATCCCCCAGCACAGTCAGTTATTACATATGACTGTTGGGAGAGTTGAACGAGACGCTCTGGATGGTGGATGGCTCCTGTTTATCGTAGCAGTTTTGTGGTTTTGTAAAAAGCAACAGTACGCCAAATAAAAATGTTAGATACTTATAATGATCTTTTAGTAGTAGATCCAAATTTAACAGGGCAAACAACATTTTCCAACCCCTAAAATAAAATTACCAATTAAATTAGTTTGATGGCAATTAACATTTAACTGCACGAAATGTGGCCAGATTATACAGATTTTGCTTATTAGTTGGAAGCCAGTGCACAGAAGAGCTCCTATAACATCCTTGTTATAACATTTGCAACTGCATTTTACAAAAACCCTGTAACTCATTAGGCAGCAGTCTGTGTCCGTACACTACAGCACATGAGAAATGCACCAAAAGCACTGGGTTTTTTGTTTTTGATGCTGCACACCAAAAACCAAGCAAAACCATCCACCTGCTCCCTCCACATTCAGCTCAATGTGTTTATTCCTAAAACAAGCCCCTCTTTATGCACACTGCTCATGTCCATGCAGCACGCTCTCCTATCCTCTATCAAACTCTCCTTTTTGAAGCTTGTCAGCTCTGGTTAAGCAATGTGTCATGAATGAAAAGACAGAGGGCGATTAGTTTGCTCTCTCTCCCTCTCTCTCTCTTTATCTATCTATCTGTCTATCCCTCTCTCCTGCTCCATGTAATCATGCCTTCAGCAGTTCCACTGTCTCAGTGACAGAAAGATCGCTCCGAGCACTTCCTGTCCTCACCGCACTTCCGTTTGCACGCCTTTCTTTTTTTAGTGCCATGAGTGTTCATGGCCGGAAAGGTCTGCTCTTGGCTGAATGGGGGAGTGTAAGAAGCATGTTCCATTGGCTTGTTGAAGGATTCCTGCTCCCCTTGTGGGAGCACAGACATCAATTCACTGCCCATCCGACTGTGACTGCTACAGCTGGTGCCTCTGGCAAAATGTGGTCAAAATTTGTCGTATACAATTAACGACCTGGAGATATTTATTATATAAACATTAAGAATAAATAGGTGATAATTTACCAGTAATTTTCCCATAGAAATTGGGTATATGTGGGGGAAACCATTTTGGTGAAAAATAGTTTTGACTCAAACTGACCTTTTTTAACAAGTCCCCCTGGAATTGTGTTTTGGAAATATAACTGTTGCAGATGAAAAAATGTGCTGGTTAATTTTGTTAAACATGATTTCTGTGGCTGTTATGCATCATTTTCACATACACGCCATGTTCACAGTGGTTTGAACAGTTGCTCAGCAGGTGTCTCAAACTGCATTTGTAAGCAGATGAACAGTAATCAAATTCTTGGTGCTTCTTGCATCGTCGACATATTGTCACTGTTCAGTGCAGCATATAGACACAGCAGTTTTGTTTGGAGTTTTTTGTGAAGACTTTCCAGAGTGAATAAGGGAAAATCCAGCTCAAGTGTGTCCTCTGATTAGCATAAGCATGAGCAGGCTCTTTTACACATCAGCTGTCATTCATGGGCTAAAGCTTTCATTAAATGTCTCACTGAAGCATAAGAGGACAGGTACCCAGATATGAAGCGCCAAAATCCCTGGCAGAATGGACATGTGAACCAGAAGAACCGGAAAGGGATACGGAGCTGTCTGTCAAATGGACAGGGGAATTATAGTTATTGGCTATGTCCAGTTTTAAATGGCTTTTTGTTTGTTATTTGGACTTATTTATACCACATTTATTTGGATGCGCATTTCCCAGGCTGAAGCTACATGGGTTATTTAAGGGCACTAAGCAGCCAGCAGCACTTTGTGTAGTCGAAAACTTTAAACAATTTTCATGCATTTTAGACAAACACTCTTCTGGCTAATTTGCTGCTAGCTTTTTTTTTTTTTTTTTTTAATTCTTTGGGGAGAAAGACAGAAACATCTCCAAACCAAAATTAATCTTTGAGTGCTGGCCCAAGCTGCCTAGTCTATACGTGCCTTATGTCACTCTCACTTAATAACCAAATAATTGACCAATCAATAAATCCATATTCATGCATCTTAAATACAGTACTGACTCATCTCCATCTCTCCATTGTTCACAAAGAGTTATTTTAATTAAACAAGCTAATTAAAACTGTGTGTCCTGCTTGTGTCCTTGTTATGTGAGCACCACTGACGTACCAGTCGAATGCATTTTCAATTTTCTGTTGTCTTCTTTCCTGCCACCCATTAAGTCACACTCAACAGGGACAAGAGAAAAAATGATAAAATGATCAAACAGTGCTCGGATAGGCAGCTAATTTGTCCCCATCAAGTACAATTAATCACATTTGGAGAGCTAAATGTCAAAGTTTAGCAGTTATAATGCTCTCCCAAGTACCTGATGAGTCAAGTTGAGTTGTTGAAGCTCCAAATAATAAAGCAGTAAGTGGAGATAAAATAGTGGAGCCTGTGCTATTGCTGCAGCGTAAAAGAGTTCCATCAGACATAATGACTATGTAAGACAGAATCAGCGAGAAACACATGCAAATATGTAGGAGCATTAAAGTCCAATCAGCATCCATCCAACAAACTGCAGAGACGGGCGTTCCGGGGCAGCTTCTGTAATAACTGCATTCACCTTAGCAAAGTTATCTTGTTTCATTAGAGCTGCAAAAATGTCTATAGCATCAAATGATTCTTTCTGTGTGTGGGTATTGCTTGGTGGTCCATTCAGGCTGCTTTCATTCCAAGATGAGTTTTGGACAATAGAACCGGGAGCCCAATTGGAAAAGTCCATTATCTGGTTCGGATGCATGTGCGCCAGGTCGGATAAATGGGAGATACGTCTGATTATGCAGGTAACAACAAGAGCTATTGATAGTGTTGTTCAGTCGGTGAAGTCTGTGAGGGCTGCTTCACATGGAAATGGATTGACCTTCGAAGAAGCACACGGCGTAAAAGGATTTCTCATTGGAAATCAAGATTAATAGATCATGTTTTTTAATTCACTTTTAATGGTATCAATTATCAGCCATTTCTCATAAAAGCATTGGAGTGGATGTATTCAGTGATATGAGCAGACTATTTTGTTTTGTTGGACTTTTAGACACTAAATTATCCGATCTGTCTGGTAATGTCCCCCCATGCAACATTATTTCTTCTGTTTTTCATGGACATATGATTATGCAGTTTGGCTATCAAAACATGTTAATTATGTAAATTATTAATTAAATTATTATTAAGAGGGCACTATGTAACTTTTAGGTGTAGAGTTCTGCCTCCTGGTTTTCTCCAAGGAGGTGTTATGGCTTTATATATAAATGGGCATAGCTCACGTTCTAGCCGCCGTGTTTCAAATAGGAGGTGATCATGGACGCGCTTCCGGCTCCATAAAAAATGTCATCCCTCTCTCTGTAACTGCTGCTGTGAGCCTCGTCATTTTGGTCTTAAAACGTTCATACACTGCCTGGCCAAAAAAAAAGTCGCCACCAAAAATGAAGGTCACACACTCTAATATTTCGTTGGACCGCCTTTAGCTTTGATTACGGCATTCACTGTGGTATTGTTTCGATAAGCTTCTGCAGTGTCACAAGATTTATTTCCATCCAGTGTTGCATTAATTTTTCACCAAGATCTTGCATTGATGATGGTAGAGTCTGACTGCTGCGCAAAGCCGTCTCCAGCACCTCCCAAAGATTCTCAATGGGGTTAAGGTCTGGACTCTGTGGTGGCCAATCCATGTGTGAAAATGATGTCTCATGCTCCCTGAACCACTCTTTCACAATTTGAGCCCGATGAATCCTGGCATTGTCATCTTGGAATATGCCCGTGCCATCAGGGAAGAAAACATCCATTGATGGAATAACCTGGTCATTCAGTTTTATTCAGGTGGTCAGCTGACTTCATTCTTTGACCACATACTGTTGCTGAACCTAGACCTGACCAACTGCAGCAACCCCAAATCTATTTGCTTAGTTAAATCCAGGTGGCGACTTTTTTTTGGCCAGGCAGTGTATTAACCCACACTACATGATCCTGAGTTTTTTAATTTTGCTGTTGTGTCCGTAAATCAAGATATGAACATCAATAACAGATGAATCGGGTGCCTTCTTTCCCCAAAGTCGCTCCCGCTAGCGTTAGCAGCAGGTTTGATTGACATCGATGCTAAGCACGAAGGGGCATTACCTTCATCAGCCTCGCTCTGGATTGGCTCTTTGGTTGCTATAATACTTCATATACTCCAAATATGGAATTCTGCTCCAAATTCTTCCATATAACTGCCAAGCCTCATTTGACTGGAGCCGAAGGCGGGGACGTCACACTCACTTAGTCCACTTCTTTATACAGTCTGTGGTGTGGATAGAATGTTCCACAGCAAACTTCATTATCTAGTGGCACCAGGGCAAGTACAGGTTGGATCTGTGTAGAGGCAAGCCCCCTCACAGTAGGAATACATGTTTGCAAGCTATTTTGAGCAATAAAAACAGCTGTAATGAAATCAGTGCGAAACATATAAATATAATGCCATACTGTGGAACATTCAAAGAAACAACATCTCTGTGGAGACAATTAGGTGGTGGAATTTCCACTGGACAATTTACAAAGGAGTAATTCCTCTACCACAGCGCACTTCTAATTATGGACACTGACATAAGATGCTCCGATATAACACTGTATATTGCCTCAGGCTCAGTTCAAACTCTTGGCCCCTATATTCTGCATAGAGAAAGCTGCTTCACCTGTCCTGACCTCACCTTAGCTCCACATTCAGAGAAAGACCACAGCACTTTTTGATTTACGCAATTCAATATCGCACTCAATACTGCTTTACTACTTTAATTCTTTACTTGCTGTTGCGAATTGCAGAGTTCCTCCGGATGTCGATAAATGAACAGGGCTCACTGCCTTACACTTTTTATGGGTCTTGACTTCCTTTGTGTGCAGTAGTGTTTTATTTGTATAAAGAAACGCTGCAATTTTGACCGAAAAATGGCTGTGGATACATCAAATTGTCTGGCAACCGATTTAGGATTATCAGAACTAAACAAAAGATTAAACTCCACAAATTCTATTATCCATTTTAAGCTTGTAGTCGCTTACAAATTGCTTTCTGTCTATAACAAGTCGGGAAAGCTAATCACATTGGAGAATCTAACCGAACCGTTTCAGATTAACCGCATTGGTCTCTGTGACGTGTCCCTCGGGTGATAGATGCACGCATTTACAGATACAGCAGTGCCTTTTTGAGTACTTCCCCAGGCGAACTATATGCTTTTATTTTTCTGACTTTGAAATAGACCAATGCAAACAAACACACGGAGTGATAATTAAAAGAGAGCGAACTGTAGTGATATTTCTCTTCACTTTGCATTTATGGAGTAAGAGAGTGGAACCACAGACTCCAGAACAGTAAACACCTATACGCTCTGATACATTTAAAACAGCAGAGACTATTTTTAACCCAATCCCCTTATCTCAATTTGCAAAGGGTATTGTAGTTATCCTGGAAGCATCTTTGATTCAGCTGAGGAGCCTAGGTGAACCACACTGGCAAAGGAATTGACAGTAATATGAAGGCAGTGAAGTGTCTATATTTTTAGCTTGGTTCGCTTAGTTAGCACGTAGCTAGTATGTATTGATAGTAAAAGCTAGCCAATATTTTTCCTTTTTTTTATGTTTGTTTTTGTCAGTGAGGCATGGGAAACTGTTGTTCTGTCACTTCCGATTAAGCTGTTTCGTGCTTCGCTCAGTGATTCTGCAGAAATCCACAATGTTTTCCAATACCCTATGTGTTTTTTTCCCCTTTTCTTTTCTACTTGTAAACTGCCATGTTTGTTTTGATATGAACAAACCATGATTGGCTCTGATTGGCTAATCCGTCAATTAAGGCCATCTGAACTAAGAGAGAGAAAGTCAGCGCCCAAGAGTCTTTGTAAAGAAAAGAGTGTAGTCTTGTCCTGCCAGGCCATTGACCTTATTCCGCCCCGCTCACTTTTTCCATAAATGCGACTAAACCCCGTTTCTTTGTGGCAGCACTTCCTGTTAAGTAGGAATCCCGTTCCTTTCAATGGAGAATTTGGGAAAAGTTTTGCCACTAAAATATTATATAAACTAGTTTGATTTGTGTCAAATGTCCAATGTTCATGTGCAACAACAAGTCAGCAATGCCCCGACTCTCTGAGAGGCTTTAAAAAGGCTTTGTAGTCCATATAGAACTTATGGGCTGCCACCAACCTGAATAGCCAAGGCAGCGCCCACAGCAACTTCCGGAATAAGGTGAATTGCAAAACTCCAGAGACCACCACTAATTACTGTTATACATTTTTAATACAATATGTCCGTTCATTTTTGCACAATTTGTTAATGTTTTTTTTGTTTTTTTTATTACTTTTGGCACAGGTTCTTGTCCTTTAGAACAGCTTTCATTCTCACTCAGCGCCCCTGAATTATCTCTGCTCTGACAACTATTACATTATTTTATAGCAGCTGCCTGTCTATTTTATTAACATTATTTAGTGTCTGAGCACTTTTTTTCATTACATTGTGCACTCAGCTCGCTCCATCCGTGCACGCCGAGGTATTAAAGAGCTTCTGGATCACGCACAAAACTGCCTTAAAGCCAGCAAACTCATTTTCTTTTTTTTCGTATGCCAAACAGAATAATGCATCTTAACTATAGTTTATTACCACGCTGTCAACCTGAATGCATGAAGGTTGCTTATTCAAATCTGGACCTAGGAATACCACTTTATATGCATTATGTAATACTTTTAGCAAAATAAACAAAGGAGATTGAGTAGTCTCTGTGCATTCATTTTTCATTACATGAGTCAAGGTTTCAATCAGCGAACAACGAGAACCAGAGAGCTTTCAGTATTTGAAAGATATTGGTAGAATATGGAATGAGTCTATTTAAGTATTACTTTTACTAATGCCATGTTAATTGTTTGTGTGTTAGCGAGGACAAGCTAAGGTTACACAATCCACTCAATATTAAATCAGGTAAATCGTGTTCTCCTTGGGGGTGACAAATTGGGTAGAAATGCACACGCCATCTGTTGAGGAATTTCAAATATTCATGAAAAACAAAGGTCATGGGTGATGGAACATTAAAAATATAGAAATAAAATTGAAACAGGTTTTTCTGTGTAAAAGATTTCAACAAGGCATTTGTCCCACTCCTAGCACTGCGTTAGGTTATATCTGGGTGATGGACGTGACCTGAAGAGCCACCTATTTGAAGTGACTATTTGAATGTGAGCCTCAAGCTTTCTAAAATTGCTAAAAAAAACACCCCAATCTCTGTCAGAATGTAGCTCTTGAAGTTAGACTTAATTTTGCACATTTTCCAAAAGGTGCCCTTCGAGACAGAGCACCGGAATTTCTGAGAAAATGAGGTAGATGACTTCAAAGGCTGAAAAAGGACGGGAAAAACTGAGATAAACACGATTAAATGGCCAGAAGAGCCGATGTCGAAGCAGGAGAGGAGAAACCAGATCATAACAGTTTTTTTTTACTCCCACTGCACAAGCAAGAAAAAGCAACACACCATCTGCTCTAATGTGCTCAAATACTATGAACTCACAGCAACAAAAGGTGATGACAAGGCAGGGATCCATCCACTGAGGCGCAGGCTTTGTCAGGCATCGTGCTTGGGCTGTCATGCGAATATGTCTGCAGCGTCTGGAATTTCTGAGTGATGTCCCGATTCTTTGACTTTTCCGTGTTTTTGGAGCGCTGTTCCAACTGAGAGCTCGTTCTCAGGTTGGGATGATTAAGATGTTTCCGTTTCCCATGGGCAATTGGGGCATAACAGCCAAGTGGAACATCCGAGTAAACAAGAGTTTGTGTAGCTTCTTCCACTTTAGTGATCTACAGAGCCCCAAAGAAGCTGAGCATGAGACTGAAGATTACAGGAGCAGAATTTTAAGAAGGGAAGAGCGAGATTTGATCCTTCATTAGTCCAACAAACATGTTGTGCTGCAGGCTGGATTTTTGTAGAATTCTGGGGATAGAAACATGGGCAAAAGTGTTAATGTTAGTGGTAAAATTTGGAACGCTAAAACTTTTATCCTAAATATTTGTCAAGAGGAAACTGTTTACATTTTATGATCAACAAAAGTGCTCATAACATCACACACAAATGCATTATTTCTATACACCCTTCCTAAACTGACCGACTTAAACTTAAACCATAATGTTTCCATGTCAAAAAACGAGTGATGATTCATATTTAAATGATTCAGCTCTCAGATTGCCTCGGCAGTCCTGTAATGTGGAGTCCTTGCACCTTTTATGAAAACACTGTGCTGGGACACCATTTTGCTGTGTGGATTCAGTCCAAAAAAAGCCCCTGAACACCATTCCATTTGGAGCTCTCCTGGGATGCTTTCAGTATTGGAAAAACCCATGAGTGTTGTGCAGTATTAAAAAAGTTGTTAGTGTTTATAGAAAGTCTAAAAGAAAACATCCAAAACTGTACTGACAGCTTTGATCTGCATTTCAAAATGATATAAACACTGGAATCTTAAAACTAGCTCAAATCCACATACGTTTGTTTTTTTTTTTTTGCCCCTCTGTTTTGTTTTATTTTATTTTATTTTATTTTTTTATTAAATGTAATTTCCATGAATTTATGTGGCATCTTGTGTTTCTCACCAGATTGGCCTTAGATTTCCATAAAACTTTTACACCTTTATTTCTTGGACCTAAAAATATGTGGATTAAACAACACCTTTTCAACAAAAATTTACAAACAAACAAGACCTGGTTCCATCTAAATTTCAATTACCCATCGCCCAAAGCAGGCGCACGGTGCTGTATTGGATATGTTATTACAATGGGCTGGCTCACTCACTCCTCTGCAATGCTGCTTTGTGGCCTGTTGTAAATACCAGCTGCTGCCTTTAGAGACTCAAGAGGCAATAATAAAAACTTGAATGTGTTTTTATAAGCGCTGATATCCCTCACCTGAGAGATGAACCCGGCAAGCGTGACGAGTCAAGCTGTAAACAGGGCTAATCCTCTTGCTAACTGTCCAGAATGTTTAATGGATTTAATTAGCCGGTAATTAATTGGGGTGATTTGGAAGTTATATGCATTCTCCGGTCCACTGCTAATTCAATGCTCAAGTTTGTTGCCTGGTCAAATTGCGAATTGAACTTATGTCTCTGAAGTAGTTTTACAGGTTTTTAATTGATCCAAGTGAAATGGTCAACTTTGTACGATTCCACTGGGGACTGCTATTTGTACTCCTGAATTCTGTAAGTTCCTATCAGTTATATATTCTACACTGTCTAAAGAAGTACCACTGTGACTCTACAGATGCTACTGTACACAGATACCATCAATAAATGCCCTTTATGTCCACCATCCCAGACCCATAGCTAAACTAACATCAGACTCCCACGTCAGGAGTAGCTAAAGGGGTAACAAAAGTCAATTTCTGCTTCACCTTTTCATATTATTTATGTGCCATTGGGCAAGACACCTTAACTTTAACTGTAAGAGTCTTCTGAGCAGAAAGGGCATTGGTATATGTCACCCACCGAGAGATTGTATTGGATAGCACTATGCAAATTACACATACTGAGCAGAGACATAAAAAGCAGAAACTAACCCTTCTGCCCACGCTGTTGTAACTTGGCTAGTAAAAAATGACAAAAATCAAAAGTTATAAAATATGATAGCATGCGTTAATAGTGAGGGACAGATGGCCGGGGTAATTACATGCAGTCATAGTACTGAGCAAGACATCACCTACTTGACTGTACTCAGATCAGACAGGTTTTTGTAGTTTTGGCTTTAAATAGCTATCTCCTCTGACACAAAAACACACCAAAAAGTCAAATTCTTCCGTTTATCCCCATTAGACGCTACCACTCAGTAGGAATCGAATTTTCTGTTAAGAATATAAAACAAAACAACATGAAGGTAAGGACCGATCCGCCCGTTTTCTCTGTTCATTTGCAATTATTGGAGCTCCATTTTGCTGTCAGACACTTTCGCCGCAGCGACATACACAAGCAAAACAATCGCGGGGATGTAAATTACTTCTATCTCGCAAAAACAATATCATGAACTCCCAGAATCTCATTATTCTTTTAGGGAAGTAGGAGCGTAAACTGTTGTAGACATTAAGCATCTCCTGGCTTGTTCACCACATGTTTAACCTGCCTTGTCTTGCTCAGCGTGAGGGTTAAATGGCCGCTAGTTAATTGGTGGTCTGCCCGTTAGTCCTGCTCTCCTCATCCATCCACTGCCTATACCTTGGGGAAATTAGGCTATTAGAGTAAATCGCTGTTACTACCTCTCCACAGCTAGTATTTCATTCGCATTAACCGCGACTCTAGCTACACAACAAAGAACTGTACTTCCATTTGGTCGCGTGGTTATATATTTCAAATGCCAGACATAGCTAGCATCGGTTAGCACTTGTGACGTGAAGAGCGGAGTGATGTCTGACGTCTAGTAAAATGTTTTTTAAGAATTTTGAAGTGGCTGCATCATTTAAGTCCTGAAAATGTGTCAGCACTAATGACTTAATTAAGCTCATAATAGATCATCTTAATTGCAACATATTTTTAATGGATTACCAAATAGAGGAGGCCATCTTTTTCCCTTTTAATGTTGAAAGCTTAATTAGTTTCAGTGTGGGGCACGTTGACAAGCTGCCTATAGCGTTTACCGTCAACCTATTTTGCTTTTCAGACAGGTTTTGTGCAACCTTAACATGGCATTTTATACATTTTAACAGTTAAATTAGTTCGTAATCCTAGATATGCACTTTAGATATGACTTTCTTTGCAGCATAAAAATAATTTCACCAATTTAAAATGAATAGCTTTATGTACAGTGTGTTATGAATAGTGTCAAAACATGGTGGAAGATATGCAAAGAGAGGCTGGGGGCTCTGGAGCCTATTTAGCTTAGCAGTACAGGACCCGGGGCCATGAGCACTAAGCACATTGTCATAGTATTCTGCAATAGAAATGTGCTGCTAATGTGTTACACCACTCCAAGACAATCCTAATCAAATGAATTTTAAACCATATGCAATATTCAGATTTCGGTACCATCTTAATAAGCCTGAAGCATGAACAAAGGCTTAATTCACAATGAACAAATGACTCAGGCTTAGTAATGACCTAATTAAGAGGTTAAAGTTACGAAACCTGAGTCATTCTTAAATTAATTCATAGATAACAAATAGTTTAAGTGTTACCCAGATTTCTTGTTTGCGCACTACTTTGTAATGTTGTCAGCAGTGTTGGGAAGTTACTTTTACCATTAACGAGTAATCTAACTCTTTCCTCTGCTGTAATGCTGTTAAAGTTACTGTCAGTGTAACGGGGCTTGTTATTTTACCGTGAGTCACTGCAGGGGTCACAGATCAGACACGGCTCTCTCGTCTCATTCAGGGGAGCTGCAAAGTTTTTCTTTTGTTTTGGGAAGTAAACAAGATAGAGACGAGGGATTAGAGAAAGTGATTGGCTAAAACAAAGACTGACTGTAAAGGTGACCAATCAGAAGCAGTGTTAGGCGGCCGTAAAGACTTTCCTGGCATTTAATTGGTGTCATGTTCGCTTGCACATGGTCGAATACTCGTTGGATTTTTTGGACACACATTGTTATTTGGCGACTCTGTTTTGATAGGAACACAAACAGGGGACTACAGCGGGAGGGGCACGTGCGTTTGGAGTTTACAGATCGTTGAAAAGACGTCAGTGCGGTGATAGTGGACACAGCCCTCTGCTTATGCTACTTATCGTAAGTGCAGATAATCTAATATCTGTGGTTCACCTCTGTTTTTAGAAATATAAAGTGCAGTCATATGTGTGTGTGTGTGCGCATATTTGTCATGTTCTGATATCTGTGTGTTTGGTAAATGCTGTTTGGCCACAGTCTGCTGTGTAAAGGGGCAGCTGTTTGCCCTGCGTTGTGACTGTGTTGGAGCTTGATCTCTGTGAAGGAATAGCCTATAACAATGGCTTATTGGTACATTTGTTGATTTAAAGGGGAAATAGGGCTGAATATAGCTCGTTTTTACTTGGAAAAGCAGCTGGAGTGTATTTTTGAGGATTTATTTTGTAATTTAATAGTTAGTTTATCTGGTAATTAGTTGCTTTCATCACCCAGTATCGCAGTTACAAACTAAATTACTTTGGGGTAGAAGTAATCTAACTATAACTACTAACTTTTTTTGAAAGTTCTTGCCCAACACTGGTTGTCCATATACTGTTTACTGAGGAAGCTTGTCTGAAAAATCCTTATTCACCTGCGTAGTCTGAAATAGTGACTCAACACAAGTCCGACATCAAAGCCACAGTGTTGTTTTGTCTTCAAAGGCTGGTAATATACTGTGTAAAACTGTGGCGTATTAGAATAGTACACAGACACTGCACCCGGCCTCTGCGCCTTTCATGATGCTCTTCTCCTTTAATCTTTTTGGGAGTTCATCATTGTCTGACCATGGGTTCTGAAACGGGACGGAGTGTGGGTGTGGGACTGGCCCTGGCTTGGGATGACCCCTTATCAGCAGCACGCAGAGGTGCGCCAGGGCCTCAGTTCTCCACTAAATGATTTCCCCAAAGAGAGAGACGGGGTAGTTTTGGCAAAGAGTCAGCCACAGTCACACTTGGATGTATGGGGGTTAGTTGACCCTTTTACTACAACTGTGGGAGCATTGGAAGAGGATGTATAATTACATCGACATTATCACCTAGAGATTCACACTGCTGCAAACATCTCATTATTCACTTCCAACTGGTTAGCAGCTATGTCTTTTGCCTGGGAAAATAATTTCAAACTAACTGTTCTTGTATGTTGACACTCTTGAACTGACACTCGAATATAAGTGGCGAGTAAGTAGCTTATGGTTGGCGGTTGGGCTAGTCATCCATTTTCCTTACGAGGTCAAGGGATTCACCGATACAAATACTGGTAACGAATATCGGCACCAATACTGGAAAAAAAATGCTGAATCGAGTATCTGTTCCATGATATTGTTTACCTTTGGTTGGATGTAATAAGACTATTTACAGGCTGAGCTTGGCCTAAAACATAAGGTTTGAACTAAGATTACTCTTCTTTTGGCTCCTTTTCTTGTATCTTCACTATTGATGTAATTTTAGATTTTATAAATGAAATAAAAATAAATAAATGTTTATTCATATGAAGCTGTTCAGTAGTGATTTGAATGATAAATAACAGTTGCGTAACAATTGAATCTCTTGTGTAATAAGCTAACTGTATTTTAAGAGAATAAGTTCCATTTTCAGTCCTTACACTGGTATCAACTGATCAGGTATCAGCAGATACTTAAAGTCAGAGTATCAATATTGGTATTGGAACTGGAAAAGCTAGATCGGTGCATCTCCAGGCGTAAGGTTCAGCCAAATTCAACAGCTAATGCAAAGAAATTGTGGCTTTTTTTATCTCACCACTCTCCATTTAGTCTTGAACTGTTAATTAGCGCCAGTTCAGAAATCTACCATAAGGCAGCACTCAAAACCATCCTCCTGCTGCTACCACAATGTGTCTCATTTCAATACATTAAGCACAAAATGAGAATATCTTATATACTTGGTTAAATCAGGTTTTAAGCCATCAGTCAAATGTTTATGTGAATGGTTGACACTAAATAAATCAAATCAAGTGAGACTATACGGCACAGAATAATTACAATCACAGAGCAAAGTTGGAATATGTTTTGAGAAGATTTTTGCATCATTTTTAGAATCCTTTAGAGGAACGGCTACAGATTTCACTCTGAATGGACCGGCAGCACCACAGGGCAACAGCTAATTAGGTCAGACGGACATTTTTTTGGAATCACTGAATTTGGGCGCCTAAAGAATATTTTTTTCCAAATTAAACTTCTTATGATTGATTAAACAGGTTACATCTTATGAAGGCACTTTGGGGTACAAAATATGCAATGCAATTTATATTGTACTGTGATTCTGTATCCATGGTAACGCGTTTCATGTAACTTGATTAATTTACAGATATTGCAGAATTGGTATATATCTGCGAACGTGTCTCTTTTGTATAATCTTTCATATCAGTCCATTCATCTGCATTTCAGAATTACATCATGGAAATCATGAGCCTTAAGCAAGCCTTAAACCATCTCCACAGTGGCTGACATAGGCTGTACTTGGGCTGCAGAATATCTAACTATTCATGAGTTTCAGAGTAATGGGAAAGTGAACACTGTTACCATAGCAATGTACAATTCAAAACAAAATATATCTTACTAATGGTCAAAAGTATGGCGGCTGTAAGTAGGAAGTTGATACCCAAGAGTTGAAATAGCAGCATTAGCCTACCGCAATACTTGATACTTGCAGAACGTAACAGTATTAATATGACAAGTGGTTAGAAATGTGTTTGCCAATGCAGGTAAACCCACATTTTGAACCCTCCTCAACGTTGTTTGTCTATATCTGGAGTATAATAAAGGCACCATCTTGGAACTCCTTTATCAGGAATTACCTCATTTCATTCTTACTCAATGAAGACAAAATTTTCGCTCCACAGTGCTGATATGACTTCTAAAAGTAATGCTCATTTTTCTGTTGGCTTTTCGGTTAGAATTACATTACAGACTCATTACAAAGTTAATAGTGTGTGCGCCGGGATAGATCTTCAGACTAATTTCGCATTTATGGCATAGTTCAGGCCTTTTGCTCTGCCTTGGTACTGTTATAGCCACAGCAGTTCAGACTACCCAATAACATAAATATAGAACTAAGCTAGCCTTACACTTTCAAATTGTGAATAATCTCTAAAAAGTGGTCCACATTTTAAGGTTGGCCCATTGCTCTGTCCAAGTATAATTGCTGCATTTTTGAAAAGTCCTTTGACTCCTGTGCCCGTTTTAAAAGACGGTCTTATTAATATAATGCAAAAGAGAAAAATTGTGCCGTTGAGAATTTTGACAGGGCTGAAAAAAGTCATTCTGTGATTGGGAAAATTAGTTTTTTGTGCTTGAGTGGAGAATTGATGTTTCGTAAAAGTACGCCGCAGGGAGGGAACAATTATAAAGCACCTCCAGTCATTGGAAAAACAGAACGGTAGACAAAAGAAGGATTTCACAACCACGACCACATATATAGATCGCTAATTCGATTTCATAACATGACATTCTGTTGTGTTTGTTTAGTTTTATCATTCAAATATAATGGCTGGTGACATACAAGGGAAGTACAAGTAGGTCATAGTTTCTGCCCTACTGGGAGAAAGCCACATGGGGTCAGTAAAGACGCAAATTACTACTTTTAGCTTACTGTGGGGAATGCAGCCTTTATGGATCAATGTGAAAATGTAGTTGTCCTGGTTTGTATCCTAGTTTCACCTAAAAAGAATGTTCATCAGATTATTTGATACATGTCTTCTGCAAGGTGCTTCATATCAAATACAAGCCACTAAATGGTGCCATGTATTCACTGCAGATTCACATGGTTTTCATATCAAGGTACTTCCAACCAGTGGTGGAAGAAATCCTCCATTGTGTTACTTAAGTAAAAGCATTTCACGCAGATTTTGAGATCTAATAAAGCTCCAAATGCATTGATTTTGATACAGATGTGCTGAATTTTGTTCAACAGAAACAAGTGAATCGATTGTTTTTTCTCTAGCTGTTTTTCATTATATATTTTTTGTTTGCTCAAACCATGAACATGTTAAAAATAAACCCTCAGACTTTTCAGCAGGTCTCAAACTATAATAAAACATACTTTTACTTTTCAGTCTAGTTCAAAAATATAGTTGAGTAGAAAGTACAGATACCTGCTCTCAGATGTAGGGAAGTAAAAGTAAAAAGTATCCACTAAATGCACTAAAGTAGAAATTTTAGGTATCTGTACTTTACTTTACTTGTACAATACTACTACTTTTACTTGGTTACGTTTCGCCACTGCTTCCAGCCAAGTTATTCCTGTCATGTGTAATTCAAGCCTATGCTTCAACAACTATGGGCCACTGGTTGGGAATATCCATGGGCTTCAGGTTCCTGTTATGTGCAACATTTAATGGACATTTTTCATAATCACAAAAATACTATTTAGTTTTAAATTATTAATCGCTCTGGAAGCTGTCCTGTATTATCACTTTGAAACCCATGGACATCCCACAGTATCCTCGATAGCGATCAGAAAGTTGCATTACTGGAAAATGGCTGACAAACATTCCCACTCACCAATTGTACATTTTCTTTTTTTATCACGGCATTTCCGAAGACATTACTGGAGTTAATGACCTTATCCCCAAATTTACTCCACTGTAAAAGCTCTCAGACTCAATGGACCATATTCTACCACAGAGGTTAATGCTAAGGCCAGCCCCTCGCCAGCGGACCACCAAAGTCATTCATATTTATCAGTGACTAATTGTTGTGTAAAAGTCAAGTGCTGAAGCAGATTTCTCGGGGCAAACGGCACAGTGTGAGTTCTTTAGCTATTGTACGATTTATTTTTGTCTCCTATTATTGCCTCTAAAAGCTCTGAGTCATGCTTCGTTTGACCAAGTTCTAAGTATGGACAATAACTCACAGGTCTGGGGTGCGGAATGAAGTGGAACACAAGTGGATTTATACTCTCGTAAGTGGGGGCATTTAAAGGGTTATTCTAAAATGGAAGAATGAATGGTGTTTTCTGCAAGTTAGAGCAATGATTTCCAGCCCATCAGATTTATATTTGCTGCTCTTACTACACCACCCACATATCACTTGTTGAATGCCATTTTTTCACTGATACAACAGATTCTGCGTATGTGTATGATCACAGACAGTCATTTGAAATTAATAATAGGTAGATAGAATATATTACTCAACAATAAGAAAATATTTGAGTATTTTTATATACCAGTGTATATATATATTTTTTTTTTTTACAATTTGTGAGTAGGAATGGTAAATGGTCACGTTTTTATAGAGCACTTTTCCACCTTCAAGCCACTCAAAGTACTCACCCGTTCACACACACACTCAAACACCACTGTACGCAGACACTGGGGGCGAGGTGGGTGTCTTGCCCAAGGACACAACAACGGTATTCATCTGCGGGAGCTGAAATCACACCGCCAACCTGTGGGTCAGTGGACCCGACCAATGATGTTTATGTCGAGAGCGGGATTCAACCACCAACCTCCAGATCAGTGGACAAACGCTCTACCAACTGAGTTACTGTCGGAATGAGGTTCAAATTATAATAACACATGGACAGATACTTTATTGATCCTGAAAGAAAGTAGCAGTAGCGGGAGCTCGGCAGCAGTAGCTACAGCTCGTGTGGTGTCTTGGGCTCACATCGAGTAGCAGTGACTTAAGGAAAGAACATTGGTGAAGTAGAGACTGGGATCACAAAAGAAAACTGAATTCATTCAACTGGACTATGGGACTGTAGAGTTTTTTCTGTGCTGGGAGGAATTCATCAGAGGCACAGCATTGATGATGTGAACCAAGCTTTTGTATTCATGATTTAGCCTTTAACATTTCTACTGATTTGTGCTGATTGTCCTAAGAGTCTCCTGAGCAGGTGCTGAGAATAACCATTTTTGCCATGCACCTGGTTTGTTCAAAGTAATTACTGTGTCAGTTTAAAATTAAAATGAGGTCTAGGTTTTGTTTGAACAGTGTCAGCAGTGCGTTGCAGTTGGTTACTTGCAGTGGTGGAAGGTAACGAAGTACAAGTAGTAAAGTACCATATTTAAGTACAATCTTTTAGGTATCTGTACTTTTCTTAGTAAATTTTACAGTGGATACTTTTTACTTTTAGTTCACTGCATTTGAGAGCAGGTATCTGTACTTTATACTCCACTACAGTTTTTAACGGACTGAAAAAGGTATCTGTACTTTATACTCCACTACAGTTTTTAACTGGACTGAAAAGTAAAAAGTACTTTTCATATGATTTGAGGGGTTATTTTTATCATGTTCGTGGTAACATCCTGACTAAAGTTTTCAAGTTCAAGCTTTGGCTTTGAGCAAACAAAATAAATAAACAAAATTCATGATAAAGGAATAAGAAATTGATTTGTATTGTTACAGTTGACCAAAATATGTCTCATTTTTAATCAGTATCACTACATTTAACACTTTAACAAATGAACACTTGTGTGAAATACTTTTACTTTTTACTCTTAAAGTACATTTTTAAATGGGTACTTAAATAATTTTACTTAAGTACATTTTTTTCATGTGATTCTTTTACTTTTACTTGAGTAACTTTTTACCTCTGCCCTGTATCTGTACTTTTACTTGAGTAACAAAATTGAGTACTTCATCCACCACTATTTGCTTTAGACTGAAGAGTTGGTCGTGAAGTTTGGCCCCGTTTATTCCATTCATGACTTAAAAGCATGTTTAGTGTTTTTCTATGGAGTTGAAATAAGCGGAGCATCTGACAGATCTGCCCCACTCCTCCCTGTTGAAGTCAGTCAGGTGAATGAGATGAGCGGCCACATCGATATGAGATGGCCCACTATAGAGCAGACAGCACTTCCATAAAGGACAAATATGGTCCAATTCTAATGACAAGATGCTGCAACAATGCTTTATGACAAGGTCAGAGAGGGTTCTGCAGGAGACGTGGGGACAGTATGGCTGCAATTGGATTCTCAACATCCAAGATAAGATTGTGAGTGCTGCCTACATGATTGTATTGCTTTTATATCCTCTCTATATATATCTGGAGGTACTGTTACTGAGCAAATTGTTTCAATCCAAACCAACTGAATATAGTGGCTAGTTTACATGTGAGAGCGTCTAATGCTGTTGCTTCTATTGTAATAGGTACTTAAAGGCTTTCATTGGATGCACTTTAGGAATATAATGGCATTTCATTCAAGGTTACTGCCCTTCTGCACTTTTAAGCATGCTTCAAATCAGCTATTCCCCATATTATGACAATACGCATTTTATGTTCATGTCATCTCTTATGGCCGTGCACCACCTTATGGCCTCCTCGTGATGGCCCAACCTCTGAAATCTCTGAAGCTAAGCCAGGCTGGGTCTGATTAGCACTTGGATGGAAGACTGGGAATACCATGTGCCACAGTGGGGCAGCAGTGGATCTAGTGGAAACTGTTGTTGTGTCCTTATGCAGGACACTTCACCCACATTGCCTATCATTGCTTGGATATCCATTTGGAGAAGCAGAACCTTTCTTTCTGATGGCACTCTGTAGCGATACACTTTATGCGTAAGTAGCAAATACCAGACTTGACTCCAGCAGTTTTAACAGCCAACAGGTGCCACATTCTTATAATACAGTGCATGTTGTTTGTCGCTTCTCCTCCACATTATTGCAGCTGTAGCTCTCAGTGGGTCTGGTTGAGCCGGCCGTACTATATGGAGGTGTTTCTAATGCCCTGAAGCGAGCTAGAAGTGTAAAATAAATTCTACAGAGTCGGTGTATATGCTTGCACCCTGCATGTTCATGTGGATAAGGCTTTCTCTTCAGCTCTGCAGAGTTGGGTAAATGTTAAATTATTTATGACCGTCGCACATGTGGGGACATTGATTGATGGGCATGTTTTGGCTCCAGGTCCACACACACTACGCACTTGTTGGAACTAGTTTTAGGACAGTGCCAGGAGCTGGATCATTGGAGAGTTGTAGTGGGCAGAAGTAAGACAAAGAAGTGGTATGAATAACATTTGCCACATGGTATATTATAATTATAATATCTTAACATTCTTGGGGAAAAACTTAACTCCAAATTTGGCACTTTTATACTTTCATATTTGTATGTAGTTACTGCTCATTAAAACTATTTTCACTTTTCTGCTCCACAAATTATTGCAATCAATGGAAATTAGCACAGATCAGGCAATTTCACACTTATAACCATAATCCATGCAAACGTGCCCATTATTAATCAGCAACGGGCGCAGTTTCTAGTGATGTGACGTTCATGAGTGAATCAGCTCATTTGAACAGGTCCTTAACATGGACGGTTGGATTCGGATGTAATTTTTAAAAGAACCAAATCTTTTTCTTTCCAATTTGTATGCATTTTATACTGGTTAACACTGAACCAACACAAGAATCAGCACAGAAGCAGAGCAGGTGACACAAGTGAGAGCTTTGTACACATAGAAAAAATGTATTTGTCATCTTAATAACAGTTTGTTTTCGAATAATTACTATTGTTGTGCAACATTTTATTTCGAATTTCATAATTGCAAACGGTAAACACACTCCCACTCTCAGTTTGAACCATTTTAAACACATCTGAGGCTTGGTCACTTCTCTCTGTGATTAGTTTGTAGATACATTGGCTTCTGTCATATAAATACATATAAAACTAGCCAGTCTTTTGAACGTCTCTTTGACATGAACCGATCCAGAAGATTCGGATCCGACAAAGGAGCCAGAAGTCCCATCACTAACATTTTCCTCTCCTCCCAAACCCAGTATTTGTATTCATAAGTACTTTGACTGCGTGTCTATTTGAAGTCTCATATATATTTGTATTTGCGCTTTAGCGGGTGGGGGAGATTGCGACAGCCTTGTGCTACCTGTCAGCCCTGTCATGTCTGGACACAGCGCACTCGCTCATGGTTTTGCCTTTCATTCCAGACCCCAGTTGTCACTAAGCATTTACACATAATTCAGCGTGTCAACTGCGCTGTCTCTCATCCAAATGGGAACGGAACACTGCTGTTATTTTCACTGTGATGCCTCCTGTTCCCGTGAAAACCAAATCACATCATGTGTTTGAGTGGCAGGTGCTGGTGGAACAGTGGACCGACTGAAGAGGCTCGGGCTCGGTTAATATATAGATTATGGTATGTTCAGATATAGCTAACAAGTACACTGTGTTTTTTGATAGCCATTCGCAACACTAGGATTTCGTAAAGTTTTCTTATGGATCATGGGATAAGTACCATAGGAGGTAAGGCCTGTGCAATGAATACAATTTTAATCGAGACTCTTAATAGTTACTGCTATGCTTGGGTCTTTTTAAGAGTTTTTAGTGTCTTGTTTATGTTTTGTCTATAATAAGCCTAATATCCCATTCCAATTCATATACCAATTTTTGTGTTAAGATTGAAGCTTCAGGAGAACTTGATTCAAAATTGATTAAAGTTCCTGTATTACACAAAATTTACTCTTGTGAACTTGTGAGTCATGTTATAATCTTACCTCATTGAAAATATACCCGGAGTTGTGTTTTGTTTCACTCACAAATGTTTGCGTAATCCTTTATTATTAGTCTGTCTACATCTCTAATGCTCAAAATGCTCTGATCCACCTTGTGATGTCATTAAGCGGTAGTTTCCAAGTTACAGCTTTTACCTTTAGTTCATTAGAGATTGCAAATTAATTATCCAAATGATTCTAGGGAAGGTGTATGGAGCACTTCCTGTATTACCACATGACATCACAAGGTGGAACAGAGTGTTTTCAGTTTGAGAGAAGAACACAGCCTAAATATGCAGGGTTTGTGTGTTAAACATGTGCGAATGAAACAAAACACAAATCCAGGTATGTTTGTGATGAGGAAATTATAGATCAGAAAATTGATTTTTATTGAAACATAAAACCTATGTTGTAATCTTTCAAACAAGTGTTTTTTTCTGCACTTTCATGTCTAATCCTTTAAATACATGTTTGTTTTGCATACATAATCCCTCCGGTCCATTTCAAGTCCAGCGGAACAAGCTCAGAATTCAGGAATTAACCAGGAAACATTCAGAACAGATGCCTAATTTAATGCATCTACACCAAAGAGTCAACCAAGAGGAATCCAGTCCAAACAACAAGTGTTATTAAGACAGATTACAGGCATCAATTTCTCAACACATTATCTGAATGGAAAAGTTCATTATCGTGTCTGCCTTGTGTAACAAATGATGTCTCCTTACACAAATGCAATGTACATTACTGCTATTATTCACTGTCATATTGAGGTCCATTACTCAGTGTCATGTCTGAGTGAATTAAAGGCATTGTGATCCATAGAGATGCTGATGTGGTCCAGAGGGCGGAGTTATTGGCTACTACAGCAGTACAGCGCAGTATGAATGGTGCCCTGGGGGAGTGTGTTTACTATAATGAAAATAGGCCTGAGGGATATTTATAAAGCTCTATGCAGTAATGTGATCAGCACTGATGGTAGACTTGGGGTATAGTAAGGAAGGCATCTCTTCTTACATTGAGGTCGTATTACGTTAAAAAAATGTTAACTTTAAATTTGTGAAGTATGATTTTGTTATCCAATGTATCACAGTAGGGCATTAAACATATCTATCTCCATGGTGACAATCAGGTGACACTACCAGGCGATAAGTTACAAGTCAGATCTGTGAAGAGGAGACCCCGCTCACAAAGGGAACGTATCTTTCCAAGGTATTTTTGAACAATAAAAACACCTCTAATGAATAAATGCACGGTAGATACATTTAATGCCATAAACTGGAAAATTCCAGGCAACACAATAGCATCTTCAATAAGACAAGCAAGAGGCGGACATTACCAGAAAAGTTGCACAGTGCAGCTTTAAGCAAATACAAATTTGAATCCCCAAACATGCTTTAGATCAACATACGATATTTTGATGGAAAAATATGACTTTTAACTTTTTTGTCAAATTTTCAAACCATAGCATTAGAGCAAATTGATAGTTTAAAATGTTTACAAAATGTACAGTTAGTCAAATAAATAATAATTGTGTTCTCTTCGCTGGAGCCAACCCAGTGGACTATAAGCCGTAAAGGTCCTATATTACGCAAAACTGATTCATGTGAGCTTTTAGTCATGATATAATGTTACCTCCTCAAAAACGTACCCGGAGTTGTGTTTTGTTTCATTCACACATGTTTGAGTAACTGCATATTTATTAGTCTGTCTACATCTCCAAAGCTCAAAATGTTCTGTTTCACCTTGTGATGTCATTAGGTTGTAGTTTTCAAGTTACAGCTACCTTTTACCTTTTGTTCTTTAGAGATTAGCAATTCCAGGGCTGAATTTATCCAAATGATTCTAGTGAAGGTGTATGGAGTTTAAAAGTGGAGCGCATCCTGTATTACCACATGACATCACAAGGTGGAACAGAGTGTTTTCCATATGAGGGAAGAACTCAGCCTAAATATGCAGAATTTGTGTGTCAAACATGTGTGAATGAAACAAAACACAACTCCAGGTATGTTTTGATGAGGAAACAACATTATAACATAGATCAGAAAATAGTGTGATATGGGTCCTTTAAGTGGGAATCACGCCAGTCAACCTCTCATAAGTTTTGTTGTCATAGTCTGAATGAGAATTGAACCAACAAGCCTCTGGTTAACGAGCAACACGTTAAATATACAAAACAACCAGAAAACTATTTGCTGTTACTAAATCTAAACTGTTTTATAAAATGAGTACTCTTGTTACAAAGTTGTTATCGAGTGTCCTATTCATTCTAAAAGTATATAAATCACCAGGGAAAGACAAATAACGCCTCTCCATCAATCAATAATTCATTTTCTAGTCGGAGGTACATTGTTGAAGTTCATATTTCCCCCAATGAATCTGTACACGATGTTTCTAGTTTTGGTCTGGCATTATCCCCATGCAATAAAAGATTACAGGCAATTTGCTTGTTTGTTGTTGTTATACAGCACTGAGCAATTATGCAAAGAGACCTATCAAATATGTGTTACATTTTATAGCGCTAAGTAGAGTTGGAAGAAAGATTATCATCCAGAAAGTTTTTCGCCCAGTTACCTTACGAAAATGCTTAGAAATATAGTTTGGAAATGGATCTGGTTTGCATCATTTATAGAATTTCTTGGACGGGGCAAAGCTATGCACTGACCTTCTGACTTTCTTATCCAATCAAATGTGCATTACATTTTATAATTAGTCTGTTTACATCTCCAAAGCTCAAAATGCTTTGTTCCACCTTGTGATGTCATGAAGCGGTGCTTTTCAAGTTAATGGCTACCTTTTCATTCTTGTTCAGTAGAGATAAGCAATTCCAAGGCTAAAATGATCCAAAGTAGAGTTGGAAGAAAGATTATCATCCAAAAATAATCTTTTTTTGAAGTTTTTAGTCCAGTCACCTTACGAAAATGCTTAGAAATGTACTTTGGAAATGGATCTGATTTGCATAATTTAAAGAATTTCTTGGATGAGGCAGCGCTATGCACTGACCTTCTGACTTTCTTTGTTACCTATCAAATGTGCATTGCATTTTATAGCACTAAGTAGAGCTGGAAGAATAAATATCATCCAAAAACCATCTGTTTTGAACTTTTTAGTCCAGTTACCTTAGAAAATTATTTAGAAACATACTTTTGATTTGAGTTTGCATAATTTATAGAATTTCTTGGACGGGTCAACGCTATCCACTGACTTTCTTTGTTGTGTTTTTCTGCCACCATACTGTGTAAACCAGTCCTCCTCTGACCATCTGTGATCCCATGCACTGAACCCTGCTCCAATTGCAAGTCACTTCCTGGTCCCCACCTCCAATGAACTTGCTTTGGCCAGCTTTGTACCTCAGAATCAGCCTCTAGTATACTATGCCAGTGACGACAGACATTTGGACCCCATGGGGCCGCCCTGCATCAATCAAATCTCTCTTTTCCTTCCCCCTGTATATCCTCACCCTCCCATCTGCCGCTTGGCGTATAGTAAACAAACATGCTAACCCGTCCAGGCATGCACTGCATCGGTGTTCTCCTCTCTATTACCCGTCAATACTATCGGCAGATTGTTGTTTGCTCATAGCCTGAGTGAGTAGCCAAGTGTAGCCCCGAGGTGTGGTCTCCTTCCCAGCATGCCTTTCCACTGGCTGGCTGCCCCTTCAGATGAGGAAGTCAGGGGAAGTGGTTGTGGTTAATAGACATGCCTTCTCCCACTGTGCGTGCATGTGTTAGCTCAACAGAGGGTGTACATAGCACTGGGGGTTTGATGTTGTTACACTTGGAGATATATGCAAATAATTTGATAGCCTTTTTATCATATTTTGTGGTTTTAGAGCTATCAAAGAACTGCATTATACAGAATGAGTAGAACACATTAGCAACAGAGGTGGGTAGTAATGAGATTCTCTGCTACATTTACTTTTTGGGGTCCATTATCTAGATTTAGTTACCAAAGCAAGTTCGGCATTGCCACCTTCTTTCTACCATGGAGATGGTATAACTTTTGCCAGTAATGTTCCACGGTAAGTCATTAAAGATCTAGATGTCTAATGTCACACTGTAGGAACATTCCAAGCAGAGCAATATCATCTGCATTGAATCAAGCAGGTGATGTAAACCTTCCAGAAAAGTCCCATAGTTAACCTTTAAGCTCAGACAGAATGAATTGAAAATTAGATACATTTAAAGCAAGCTTCAGTTTATGTTTTGTTTTTATCCTTTCTACTTAATGGACGCGCCTAGCCGTCTTTGGGCATGTGCTTAGCTCTCTGTGGCACACATGCAGTTTGACATTATTACTTCTGTGACACAAGGAGGTCTATGCAAATTTGATTTCTCTTTTCCAGCGAGTGATATTTAGCCCCGTTTTGTAGCGACATTCGCAAATGCTAATCTAATAGTGGCAGGACGGCGTCGGATGCTTGTTATACAAATGTGAGACCGAAAAGCTCTATGCGGTTTATACGTTTAGTTATTGCCAAGAGAGACATTGATTTAATTTCCCTCTGGGGCCGTTGCAGTAATCAAAGAGGGACTGAAACAAAGAAAAGGCCCTGCTTCTGGGAGAGTGGGCTGCACATATATTTACTGTAAGCATGTATTAGACATAGTTGTGCAAAAACTATTGAAAGGGAATGAGTAAATGGCAAATTTAGGGGGCAGTGACTTGAAGGGAGAGAAAGGCTTTTAAATGGCAGAGCAGAGCAAATGTCAGTTTTATTTAAATTGCTCTATAGTATGTGTGCATAAATCAGCATACATTCAGATAAAATCACTACTTTAAACTTTTGGGTTTGCCTTTTACGATGTCATTTTGCAAAGCACTTGGACTTAGACTTTTGTTTATGATATAGTAGAATAAAATATACCATCATATGCACGTAATATGCCTTTAAACATCCTATATTACACAAAATGGACTCCTGTGAGTTTTAAGCCATGTTAGAATGCTGTTACCTGCTTAATAACATACCTGGAGTTGTGTTTTGTTTCATTCACACATGTTTGAGTAATTCTTTATTATTAGTCTGTCTGTCAAAATGCTCTGTTTCACCTTGTCATGTCATGAAGTGGTAGTTTTCAAGTTATTTTTTACCTTTTGTTCAGTAGATATGTACAATTCTAGGGCTGGAATCATCCAAATGATTCTAATAAAGGTGTATGGAGTTTTAAAAACACAGTGGAGCACTTCCTGTATTACCACATGACATCACAAGGTGGAGCAGAGTGTTAAATATGGTCCTAAATATGCAGGGTTTGTGTGTTAAATATGTGTGAATGTAACAAAGCACAACTACGGATATGAAACAAAATTATAACATAGATCAGAAAATTGCCTAAGATGGGCCCTTTAACCATTAATAAGTACTATTAAAGGTGCACTGTGTAACTTTTCTAGTGGAGGCTCTGCTGCCAGCACCTACTTACTTACTGCTACAAAATGCCTTGAAAAACATGCATCTTTACTGTGAGTGGGTCACTTATCCACAAACCTGTAATTTACCTTGTAGAGTCATCTGCTTGTTTCATTGAGATTAGATTAATACCATACTGTGGAACATTTGAATCAAGAGAATACAATCTTTATGTTGAGAAGCAGGTCATGTCATTTTTACCTACCTGTGTAAAGGAATTCTCACATGACGGTTTTACGAGTACATTAATTGCAATCAAATCTGTCCATATTTTGAGTGTATATGTCATATCTGTGGCAGTCTTTTAAGGCCATCATTTTAAAGCTTGTGCTAGTTCTCAGTCAGTAATGGCTGGAGATTAGCGTTCATCTGAATACATGCATATTTCAAAGCAATGTAAAAAATCCCCTATAACTCTTACTCCTCATCTTCTATTTGTTCTCTTCAGTAAGCCGCGCTTTGGCAACCCCCCCTTGGCACCCCCCTAAAACACTGCGTTTACCTCAGTCAGAATGCAAACCAAAACCGTCCAATTCTTCCCGAGATTCCGGCCCGGATTGCTGGCTCAGAATCCGGGGAAAGCAAAAAGCCAAACGTTCCCTTTTGAGCTTCCCATTAGGGGTGTGCTCACTGCCAGCGCTGTCGAAAAGCAAGCTTAATCGATGCCTGGGAATGAAATCTGAAGGAAACCAAATCTCTTTTCTGTTTTTTTCCTCCATCGGGTCTTATAGTAGTATAAATATCAGATGCCTTGAAAAGAGTACATATTTCAGAGCGGGTCAAAGTAGGTAGTGAGAGGAAATGGAGAGATCAATCAAAGCGACATCTGGCTCCTGTGATGGCTAACGTATCGTCAATCCTTCACACGGTACCGATTAGCTCTCAATATATGGAGCGACTTCTCGGACATATTTGCCAGCGTAAATAAGTGAGTCAGTGCAGCTGAGACATATTAACGCCCCACTTAGGCCACATGCAATTTCCATATGTCCTCCTTCCTCCCTCATGCTTCTTTGGCACAGAAGTCCACGCGTTTGGGGAAAGGACTAGTTTAAATTCACGTATTCTGCCTAATTGTCTTTTTTATAGCTTTTCCACATCGTCTATAGATCTACAGAGATGTGTAAGATGTGTGCAGTCGCCATAATGGGATAAGGGCGCGTCCATTAATATGAACGGCTGAATCACAGTGATATTTTCTCACCAAAAAGGGGCTTTTTTTCTCCTTTATGCAAAAAAGTTAAATCCATCTTGCCCTAGTACAGATATATTATAAAAGCAGCTCTTAGGGTCAGAATGAACCTGCTGGGTGCTGTCTGCATCTAATTCAAATTTTTTTTATCGACTTTAAACCAGGACGTAACGCAGGTCTGCTGTTTGCATGCTAGTCGTTGGTAGCAATGGCATGACGGCAAAACTCTGCTCTGGCCTCTGAAAGTTATTTATAAACTAATTTGTGATGAATGATTGGGATACTAGGAACGTGTTAGGATAGTGAGGAATGTCTTTGGACAGCAGCAGACAGTTAAATAGTTTTAAAAATTAATTGGTTCTAATAATAAAACGTTGTTCACCTTTTTAAAACTGAAACTTTAATTTGTAAAGTCTGAAATGGCAATACAAAAGTGTCTAATAGTTTTTAAAAGGCTTGGATAAAATATTATATGGGAGTTTGAACAAAGATTCTTAAGGTGTGGTGTGGCTTGTCTGGTGCTAAAAGGCAATTACAGAAGTCAAATGGGATTTAAAAATGCAAGAATCTAACTTTTTTGCCTTGGTTTTACTTTGCCATTTTCACTCTCTCTCCAGCCTGCAAAGACTATATTGGAAGATCATTTGTTCCACCCTTTGGCTTTTTTTAAGTTTTAATTTGGATTCGGGACAGAGATATTGCTTTGAGGGAGTGGAGATGAGTGGTGAAGCCCAGCGGTCCTTAATGTGTTTTTACAGCTCCGAATGGTGATGACTCTGTGCCCATTAAACACATCTGGGACGGTCATAATATTTAGACTCAATGTTTTATGAGAAAACATCACAACTGTGTGTTTGGTGCTAAACTGACAAACAGAAATGAGGCTCTTCTATTTTTAGAGATGGGTACTTTATATTGTCATTATGTTCTTTTTACATTATATAATGAGTGACATATGACCATCAATTACGTGGTCCCATATACGAACATAGAACTGTGCCTGTGCATCTGTGTCTTATCTTTATATTATCAGCTTCCCCAGATATTTGGACAGCAAACCATGGACTGTATTTAGAAGTGGACCGAGGGAGTCTGGCGCCTTCCATAGCGTCTGTTTGCAGCCAAATGAAGCCAACTGAGGCTAGCCGTTATAGCGGCGAATCTGCAACCAAGCTTAATATTTGGACATCCATTGTGCAACCAAAGAGCCAATCAGGAGTGAGATTGTTGAAGGTATTTGCCCCTTCTCACCCGCACCACTGGTTTTCACGGGGTGCGCTTAGCAACAAGGCACTATAGCTGTCAACCAAACCTGTTGCTAATGCTTACGTGAGCCATTTTCAGGGAAAGAAGGCATCTGATTGTTTGTTATTAATGTGTGTATCTTGATTTATGGACAGAATAGCTAAATAAAAACCCCAAGGTCATGTAGAGCGGGTTAAAACAAACATGAGATTCGAAAGGAGATTTTTCAGATTTTTCAATAGAAGTCAAATGGAATAAGATTCTAATGGAAACAATTCACTTCCTCCCTCCGACCTTGAGTATCATAGCAACCAAAGAGCCAATCCTAAGCGAGGCTGTTGAAGGTAACACCCTTTCCTGCAATGCTGGTTGCGAGGCTGTTGAAGGTAACACCCTTTCCTGCCAATGCTGGTTTATCAGGGAGCGGGCACTTAGCAATGTTGTCAATCAAACCTGTTGTCAACGCTAGCGGGAGCGACCTCGAGGAAAGAAGGTGCCTGATTTGTTTGTTATTAGTGTTCATATATTGATTTACAGACACAATAGCAAAATAAAATTATGAGGATCATGTAGAGTGGATTAATACGAACATTTTAAGACCAAAAATGACGAGGCTCACTGCAGCTTTTACAGAGGGGTGACATTTTAGTGGGCCAGCTATGTCCATACAGTTGGCTATTCATTCCCTTGTAAAATCATAATTACACTTTCATAATGATGACATAGTTGCTTGTTACTTAATTAATTAAAACAAATGTCAATGATACATTCAAGTACTTTCCTCAAGGTCATGTGTCTGACCTGACATTACTTTATTTCTTTTCATAACTTATTACTATTCGACTTATTATTAAGTTTGACAGTATATCTGTGAGACACCAACAACTGTCTATTTCCCTCAGGAGAATAGCAGAAAATCATTATGTATTGAAAGATTTCTGACATTTTTAGTCACACCGGGGAAACTGTTCTCTCTGTGGCTTTTGCAATGTGCAGCAATAACTCTGTGAAGTTACAATTTAAAAACTTGCCTTCAGACTTTCCTTTCCCATGGTCGCAATCTATTTTTACCCACACATCCGCTCTTTGTTGGACCTGCTTGACCTCATGTAGCTCAAGCGTGTGCAGGTATGGACTGTAAGGCTCATTATGGCCGTTTCGTGTTTAAAGGTGCACAGCAACTTTCTTATCTTCATGGCGATATCAATTCTCGCCTCTCCACAGATCTAACCTATGACTTGGCCTGGTAGTGTCACCCGCTTGTCTTCATGGAGAAGTTTAATGCCATATTGTGAAACATTCCAGACATTCCAAAATATCTCCATGGAGACAAGCTGGTAACTCTGCTCCAAATTGGCCCCTATAACTTCTCTAGCCTCGATGAGCTTCATTTGGCCGGAGCCGAACGCCGTGGGTGACGTCACACTCACTTAGTCCACTTCTTTATACAGTCTATGCCTATGTCAAATTTTCTCTTAATCATTATACCTCGTTTTCTACAACAGACTAGTATTAGTGTTAGAGAACGGTTGAAGGTGAGGCAAACTAGTCCCCAGGTATAGTACACAGGAGGAAGACTAGATCAATACTACAAAAGTCAAACCAATTCTTGAGAGTATAATTAGAACAATTGTAGGTGCTTTGGTCCCCTACATGTATTCCCATTACAATCCATGACATATAACTCCCACCTTTTTAACCAGTAACAACGGCGACCACACGGATAATCACATCCCTTTGGGTTCACAGTACATTCTTGTTCTCTGTAGGGGAGGAAGGCATTGACTGAAAAACTACACAGAAATAAAAAAGAGCCTAATCGATGAGGCTAAATTGATTTCTCAGAGAAGAACACTTTCATATTTTTCCACTGCTAAAACTCCATTTTGTGTTTTACACTTTATCACTCATTGACTTCTCCCCTGCCCTTTGCTGTTTATCATGCAGCTATAGATCATTGTTGCACCGACGGGGGATGGATTACCTACTATATCTACAGCTACATTTACTTGAGTACTTTTTGAAACTAAATTTTACTTTCACTGCATTCATTCAATAACGATAATAACGCATTTGATTCATGAAGTACTGTTGTGGACAGTCATCATCAGTTCTTTAAGACCACCACTCTCCCACAAACAAACACACCATTGATTCATGGCAAGGTGGGGGGAGTGTCCTGCCTAAGGGCACAACAACAGTTCCTGCCGTTTAGAGCGGAAATCAATCTTTCGATCTTTGGGTTGGTGGACCAGCATTATAATCCCTGAGCCACTGAACAGCTTAAGTTTAATATGTTGTATTATAGTAGTAGTACTATTTTTTTTATTTTTTTTTTTGTGAGATGCTGATGGCACATTTTCACTTCTGTTTGTCTTTATATTGTGGTTACTATTTTTTTTTTTTAGCTTTTGTTTACTCTACCTTGTCATTCCTTTGTATGCATGTGACTGTATCTTTTAACTTCGTGTGAACCTTGAGAAAAAAAGAAAAAAAAAATCTCACGCAAAACCATTTCAGCTTTCGCACCAGCCCGGTGGCCGCTCCCCGGTCGACCTTCATATTGTTCACATTCATGGTGTGTGTCCATATCTCACAGTGGAATGGGACTCGGCTTTCATGGAGCGGCACCACACGTGAGGCATTATGTGATCCATAGTTTCATTTCCCCTGATCCAAACCCATCTGTTTCTCCACAAATAGGATCGCACACCGGCCCAGAAAGATCCATGCATTTTTGCCATCACATTTTCTTCCAGTCTAGGCATATGTAGCAGAAAATGTGTATTGGCAACCTTCTTATGTATTTTATCAAACACTGAGAATTAGAAAGAGCGAGATAGAACAGAGGTGGAAGATGTATCAGAATAGATGATATTGGAATTATAAAGACATGTAAATTACAGTATCCAGTCTATGGGTAATGTTCATAATAATAACTATAAATAATAATGACACAGTACAATCCAATGTTTGGTTCCTCAAACACCAATGGCTTTATTATCCAGTTGCTATTTAAGTTAACAAATAGAAATTCTAAGCAGCTTTTTAGTCCTTTTTTTAACTGGAGTGTTGACTTCATGGAGGGTGGAAGGGGTTAAAGGGAGCGGGTAAGAGTGCATGTGCTTATGTGTTTGACTGTATGTTGTTTATAGAATAGTATTTGAACAATGTGACCCTAGGTAATATCCGTTTAATTCATTTGTGGTCAATTTATCTATATACATTGAATCCGTATTTTCAGTATTTTCACTAACCTGCTCAGGAACTACAGGTGTAAATTTGCATTCATGCTATAACCTGCCACCAACATCTCTCCTTTGTCTTGGTTAATATATGTCATCAACATATATCATCATCTAATTTAATACAGTGCTTGTTGAGGCTACATTAAAGTGTGACCCAAAACTGAGCATTCCGTATGAGTGCAAACACTTTTTCTCGGCTCTGTATATGCTCTGCTATATCTCTCATCTTGCATCTTCCTATACGCCTACACATGTTTGCTTCCTCTGAATTCCCATATCTGTACTTGTTAACATGTTGCTCACGTTTGGAAGTGCAGACTCAGAAGTGCAATCAATAGTAAAGCCTGGTGTCTGAGCTCTGTGGACAGAATTCAGACCTGTGTGCTCAAACTGGAAAACCACTTTCTCTCTTCTCTGTGTTCGCTGCATCACCAGAGTCCCAGTCAGAACACCAACTGTGGACACATGGCTTATAACTTCTGTTTTTACCATACTGTGAAATTAAATATTTATAAAGTTGGGGCCTTGATAAAAGGAGAGGGGATGTGTCCGAGTGAGTGGAAGGAAGAAAGAGAAAACTCAACACGCTCCAGAAAGATTACCGGAATACTTTGGTCGTTAGGGAGCTCAACAGTGCCCACCACTTCCGGAAGTACATTCCCATTTTTTCCCATAGACTTTCCTAAAAATATATGTATTAAAAGTTTGAATACTTGCTCGCTAGATTATCGCTTATTAGTTTGCATAGTACTTTTAAAGATGGATGGTGGTCAGATTTTTATATAGCGCTTTTCCAACTTCGAGGCACTCAAAGCGCTTTACATCAAAGAACCACTCACCCATTCACACACACACACTCATACACCAGTGCACACAGACACTGGGGGCGAGGTGGGTTAAGTGTCTTGTCCAAGAACGCGACGACAGCATTCATCTGTGGGAGCTGGAATCTCACCGCCAACCTGTGGGTCAGTGGATCTGACCGCTCAACCAATGATGTTTATGTCGCCAACCTTCAGATCAGTGGACAAACACTCTACCAACTGAGCTACTGTCGCCCCAGTAGCCAACAAACTCAGAATTCACCCAGCAGAGCTGCCCACTCTGTCACCTTAACTGTTGCCAGATCTTTGCTTTTCCTGCAGAATTGGTTGACTTTTTAAGATATACTACAGGTGAAAACATTTTGTGTGTGAGTTGGGGCAGGGTTAATTCCCCTGTAACATGTGTCACTTATAAAATATTTCTTAATTTTAATGTAAATCCCAAAATCCAAAGCCATAATGACTATGGAGCATGGAAAAAACACAAAAAAACATGGAAAATTACAGCTGCACTTATGCTCTGCTGGTTTTCCGACACTAAACTCTGGCAACGCTCCAATTCACAGCCCTAATTTACTCAATACAAATTTAATCAAGAGTAAATTGTGATCAATAATACCTTTTATTCTCTACCTACAAGTGTTCCATCCCATACTTTCCATACTATCGCCACACTCTAGTCGCATCCGCTGAGCCGGCCTATTACACATGCATTGGTATTGACGTCTGAGCAGTGTCTGAGATTACACATTTCTTCCACCACATTTCCATGTTTTATTTTACACTATAATTGCAAATTGAATGGGCATTAGTAATTTGCCCAATCACTGTTGTAATTCGTTTGGGGAATAAAAAGTCATTTCGGTGTGGGGATGTTTGAATGCTCAGGGAGTTGTGTTAGCGGGGCTCAGATTAAACACATGAAACCTAATGGAAAATAGCATTAAGAAATGATTATGGAGTGTGTGCTAACAATGCATTTAACAGGCTAGATGTGTTGAAAGGGGACAATTAGGCTTTGCTATTAACTGCTGACACCTGTAGTAGCCATGAAGAATAGAAGTATATTTTTGAACATCATAACAGTAATAGGCTTAACTCTTACTCTTAGATTTATTTATTAGTTGAAGTTTAGCTGGAGGGTAGTGATAATTATGACTTAAACCAGGGTCAAACAAGAAGGCAGCCAGAACCGAACAATGAACAAACCAAGAATCAAAACCAGGTCCAACCATTTTGAGTTATGAGCAAAGACCGAACTACGCAACCTTTGTCTGCTTGGTGCTATAGTGTGAACACAGTGTGAAGTAGCATCATTAACCTTGTGCTGGAGTCTGAGACAGTGCAGCAGACACCCACATCTCAGCTATGTGACCGGAGCTGCTCAAAATATGTGCTGCAACAAATTCATTCAATTCTTATGTAGAGAAACAGCTGAAAACGAGTGGTGGTTCGTAGTAACCCGCTCTACATGGTCTTGGTATTTTTATTTCGCTATTGTGTCTGTAACTCAAGATATGAATGTTAATAACAGACAAATCAGGCGCCTTCTTTCCCCGAGGTCACTCCCGCTAGCGTTAGCAACAGATTTGATTGACAGCGTTGCTAAGCGCCAGTTCCCTGCTAAACCAGTGGTGCGGGCGGAAAGGGGCGTCACCTTCAACAGCCTCGCTCTGGATTAACTCTTTGGTCGCTATGATACTCGCAGTCGGAATTCCTAATATGCAACTCTGCTCCAAATTCGCCCCTGTAACTGCTAGCCTCAATTAGCTTCCTTTGACTTTGGAGCCGAACACTTAAAAAGACCACATGGAAAAACTGCCATTGTTTTACTGAAAATTGTCTTTCTAATCAATCGTCTTCATGCGCTGAAACCAATGTAAAGTATTGTGATTTTTCTTTAAATTCAAGTTTCAAACTTTAGTATGACAACACTAGTATTATCCAACAACTATTCTTAGCTAAACCAGCATTAAACTAAATCACCACAATCCCCCAGCTCATACAAACTAGGCCAATGACCACATGTTGGTACTTTACATGGGGAAATGCAAAACGCTGCTTAAGTAGGCAGCTTCTTGGAGTTGTTTCCATAATATTCCTGTGCCCAAGTGGGATTCCGAGGCCTATATTTACTTGCGTTGCCTGTGGGGATAGTCCACTCGTGAACAAAACAAGTACATATATATAGCGAAAAACATACTGTACTGTACACATATGGCTTTGGAGGTGAACGCCTAGGTGACATGGGGCTATAACAGGTAATAGGGGCAGAGGACAGTGGTGATTAAAACTACGCCTGGGGTGAAGCAGCCAAATGGGATGATGGGTAAGAACGGAGACAACCAATCAGCACGGCCAAACACTGTGCTGACTTGGCCCGCCCCAGTAGTTAAGGGTAGTCTGCAGCAGTCCCCTAGGGCCTCTGGCGGCAGCATATGGCCTACATTCGGAATCACTGTACTGGCACAAGAGCTAGCACACACCTTAGATCCACTCACAATCAAGCACCGGGGAATCCAGGGACGGCTGGGCTAATCGCAGCAATTGTAACGCATTAGGAGAACACTGTGTGGATACATGTGTGCCAAGTACTGAGGCATAAAGAGTTTAATAGACATTTATTTCTTCCACTGTCAAAAGGGAAGGTTTGGCTTGTCTGTCTGTTGGTAATAGAACTGATTCATTTGATATATTATTTTTACCAAATGCCACCGACAACACCCACAAGCTCTGTTTATTTATTTTATGAATGCAGAGGAGTGGTAAGCGTTCTCGCCATCTGACACTAAGGTCCCAAGTTCGATTCCCGGGCCAATTGTGGCTTTCCGTGAAGAATTTGCGTGTTCTCCACATGTTTGGGTGGGCTTCATCCTTACAATCTGATTCCCTATCAACCCAAAACATGCACAGTTAGGTACTCATGATCTAGCTCAACTTCTGGGCCATAGTTATGATTTGTATTATTTATATTTTGTTACAGAGTCATTTTTTTTGTGTTTTTTTACTGACTTGAGTATCTTGAATATAAAGTCTTACACTTCACTCTGCCATTACTTGTAGTTAGTGTCATAAAATTGATTGGATCACACAACAACAATAACTCCAGCCTATTTTCTGGTATAAAATAGCAATTGTGTTGGAAATGGGGCAATCTATTCACACACTATTGTAGTCGTACTGGGTTGGTATCACATGATTTTCTGACAAAGAAAATGAAAAAATAATGTAATTGGCAAAAAGCAGAGCATTTTTGGAATTCTTTTTGGAGAATTTGTGTCTTCAGTGACAGTCGAAGACAGGACAGCAGAGGCAAACGGTAGTATCAGGGTAGTGTGATGGAGCTAGAGATGTAGTACTTACGGCAGTTGTATTACATGACTCTGAAGAAGACCATTTCATACCTGGTACATTCACCATACTCTCTACTGATAGATTGTTCCATTTAAGTACATTTCATTAAAGGTATTTTAGCTACTTTAATAATTAAAGGGCCTATATTGCATTTTTTTTTTTATCTGTTTTTTTATCTATGTTATTTCCTCATCAAAACATACCTGGGGTTGTGTTTTATTTCATTGTTGTTTAACACATGTTTAACACATAAGGCCTGCATATTTAGGAGTTCTTCTCTCAAACAGTAAACACTCCACCTTGTGATGTCATGTGGTAATACAGGAAGTGCTTCATTGTGTTTTTAAACTCCATACACCTTCACTAGGATCGTTGGGATGATTTCAGCCCTGGAATTGCCAGTCTCTACTGAACAAAAGGTAAATGGTATCTGTTAACTTGAAAACTACAGCTTCATGGCATCACAAGGTGGAACAGAGCATTTTGAGCTTTGGAGATGTCGACAGACTAATAATAAAGGGTTACACAAACTTGTGGGAACGAAACAAAACAGAACAGGTAAGTTTTTGATGAGGTAACAGCATTATAACAGTTAGAAGCTCACAGGAGTCAGTTTTGCGTAATATTGGACCTTTAAAGTTAAAGGTGCAATAAGCTTGTCTCCATGGAGATGTTCTCGCTTTGCTCGTAATTTTCCACAGTATGGCACTAAGCCTGTCATCAGGTAGCGCCACCTGGTGAAGATACAGATATGCTGTTCACCCCCGTAATATCGAGTTCATGAGTTTAATGCCATATTGTGGATCACTCCAGGCACATCAAGACAAGCAGGTGGAGGACCCCCCCCCCCTTCATCAGAAAGAAGTTATGCGCTGATTGAACCGCAGAGCCATGTCAAAATGAAATCATGCTTGTTAAAAGTGACCCTGACTTTTCACACATAAAATAAATCAATATTTTAACCCATAATAGTAAGTCTATCCTGATTAATGTGCTGTTCCTTTTCAAATAAACAACAAAAATGTCCTCTTTAGCTAATTGCATTTTCTCCTTAGCGAACATCTAAAACTCTTGCAATGTATTTTGAGTGTTTCATGCAAGCACTTAATATATTAAACCAATTTAATAATTACTGAGGTACTGCACGTTCTGAATGCTAATTGATATACATTTTGTAAACATGCAAATGGAGGTTCTTCTAGATGCATTTGCAGGCTTTAAAAACATTCTATGTGAAAAGAGTGATTCACCAGCTCTGCTCTCTCTGACCCTGTGTACGCACTAGGGCTCCTCAGAGATACACTGGGAGTCAGAGCACAGTGCAATTAATAATCCATTAGAAGAGAGAGGTGCTGCATGTGCATTACATAAGGGCTAACTGTACAGAGCAGCAAAGGTTAGCAGGCTGTACACCATTATGGCCAGGGGAACCTTAACATGTGACCTATAGTGGTTGGTCCCTATGTGAAAAATAAAAACAAAAAGTATAACCCAGCATGCAATAGCCAACACTAATATCTTTGTATTAATCCATGTATTTATATGAACTAGCATGCGTTTGTTGAAAGGATGGGTCAGAGCAGTGATCCTCATTTTTCTCATAAGGAGTGGCGTCATGTATTTATTTAATTTCCAAAGACTGTTGGAAGGGGATGGGCCCGTAATGCAAAGTATATAACCCAAACCCGAGTTTTGGTTGGGTGGTGGTTGGGCACCCCTGGGTCAGTGGACTGTTACAAGGCAGATTTTAAACTCAGTGTTGGTATCACAATCCACAATATGAATAATTCATATAACAATGTGGCTGTTTAGTTTTGATATAAATCAAGATCATTCCATTATTTATAAAGAACTACTTGATGGACTGTCTGAATATCTCACTTGTTTGTTGAACTTTGACACGGGAACCTTTAATACAAGATCTCATGATTGTCTAAGTTTAAAAACTGGCCGCACTATAACTGAAATGGGAAAAAAAAGCCTTTGGTTATTTTCCCTCCCAAAAATGAAATACTTTTCAAGGACATGTAAAACTGGATACATTGGTGCCACAAATGCACTTTAATAATCTGGTGATAAACATTTATAATCAAACCTGTGCTTGTTTTTAATGGACCTATGTAGTTATTTATTTTGTTTGTATTGTTCTGTATTTTAACAGGGCGCCCATGAAAAAGAGTAAAGTATTCAAATGACTACCTATGTCTATGAGTAGAATACATTTTCTTACATACATGTCTATATACATTCATGCTGTCCCAATTGAAAAACAGCATTTTAGTGGATTCTAGCAATGGGTAAAGAACTAAGAATACAAACTTAAAAGCCTAAACAGTATAACAGATTCCCTAGCTTTGCATGGGCCTAATGTTGCATCCACTATCTCCCATAGACCTCTCTAATACAGGTACGGGCAATAAAGCTGCCATAGGGAGAACTGCAGCCAATAACAGAATAGCCAGCCAAGAGCCAAACTGATTTACAACTGACCACACGGGGAACAGGATAAACAGCCAATCTCTGCCTCCTCTATTATTTATATCAAACCATATTCAAAGATTCCAATTACCACTGGATTACTTGAACAAATAAATTAGCTTCAAGTGCTGATGTAATTAATAATGAAAGTGTAAATAAGGTAAAGGAGTGCGAGAAACTTTTTGAAGAGGGATTTCAGCACCCTGGACAGTTCGTTAGCCTGCACAGCCACCGTTCCAGCTCAGAGTTGCCTTGAGGGCCACAGCAGACAGTGTGTACAAACCACACACACACACAGCAGACACAATACACACTCAGCCTTCTGCTCCTAGCCTCATTACTGCTCCCATTAAGCATTAAATTCACAATCAATTTCCCCAGCGCTGGACAGCAACAAAAACATTTAATTTCTCCCTTCTTTTCTTTTTTTCAGTGGCACTTAAAAACAACGCAATTTTTATGATCCTAATTTAATCCAAGCTAAAGCTGCTCTCCCGCTGAGGATTTGCAAAGAATATGCCAATTACAAGCAGAAAGCTGTGGATTTACTGTATGTCGCGGGATGGGAATCACAGTAACTCAAATGCTGTTACACTGTATGCATAGTGCTAATAATAAAAGGTATTGTTAGCATTTTAGTGGTGATCTAGCTGTATTCCAGTTTGACTTTTTAAAATCTGAAATAAGGAGCAAAAACACACACGTATGTACTAGCCAAATCTTTCCTTATCATCTAGATATTATGACAAAAAGGTCATATTTTGATCTGTAGTCCCTGGATTGCAACATATATATTCTGCATAATTCACACCATAACTCAAACTAGCATGCTAACAGCAATAATGGTATGGTTTATTTGGACATTTATGCTGTCTTTTTAAATTGTTCAACGTATAAGGGTCTATTCTATGTGTTTAATGACGAACGCTGGTGGCCTTTGGATATGCTGATAGAATACAACCATGCTATATCCCATAATTGCGTATAATGTTATAATCCTATTACCATAACAACCACATACCTGTGTGTAATAAAGGCAAACCAGGTTGTCTAATGCAGTGTAAAAAATCGACCATATAAAACCAGCCAGGCACAATCCAATACATGCGCGTGTGTGTAGAATGAGATGTCCTTTTGAGAAATCTCCATATAGTACAGCTCCAGTCATTTCCTCTGTTGTCATTATCACCACGAGAATCATCAGTAATCCTGTGTGCAAATCCCAGAGCGAGCAGGGCCAGTCAGCACAGCATGGGTGTCAGCCATCATTGGAACACACCCATAATATCCCCATAACAGGAGAGGCTGCAGAGCTGTAGAGATGGATGCAAACATCTTATTCTTTCACCTTGGTTATAGGAAAATGACTAGATTTGTCTCAGCTGTAAACACGTGAGGTGAAGTCATGAAGGAATGTGGTTGAAAATGAGATGTTTTTGCATGGATGCCTGGTGTTCCAAACAGGAAGTGATCATGGGTGCACTTCCGGCTCCATCGACTTCAATTCACTTTACATTGAAAAATTGTTACCCCTCTCTCTGTAAAAGCTGCAGTGAGCCCCGTCATTTTGGTCTTAAAATGTTTGTATTAACCCGCTCTACATGATGCTCTACATGATGCTTAGGCCTGTCACAATACTTTATTATTATTATATCGACTTATCGTTCAATATGTGACAGATGGAACAAAATTGCTGGTAATTTTTTGGCTGGATGATAAGATTTACACCGTAAAAGGTTGACTAAATCAATTCTATGACTCATTATACATGCAAATTAAAGTGTTTCATTCTGCTGTTTATTTATTGCAGCTCATGATTTATTGTACATTTAAAATAGATTTTTGGGGGGTAATCCTGCTTTAGGGTTATTTTGTCAGTAGCATAAATTAGCTTCAGTATTATTGTTTATTGTCTATATTATCTTCATCAACATATCACACATCAAAATGTATTATCGTGACAGACCTAGTTGGACTCTAGAAATTAAATTAAATAGCCCACTTTTTTCAGATTATGTCAACCTCATACAAACAGGCACATGGCATGCATTTTACATTTAAAACGTCAATAAAAATAAAAACACAAAAAAATGAAATTATGTGTGAAAAAACAAGTTAATGTTACAGTATGTTAGAACTGGAAATAAGGAGGTTGTTTTGACGAGGGAGGACATACGGCCATTACTTTAGGCTGTGTCCGGATGTCTCACCTAGGCCCTCATTCACTACATAGCCCTGCATTCTTTAGTGGACTATATAGTGCCTCATTCACAGAGCGATTCGGACACACAGCTCACTACTTTTGGGTCACGTGACTATCGCGTCTAGGTGAAAAAAAGTCAGCTAAACTCTGATAAAACTTGATTTCTGTCATAAATAATGATCAACTTCGACTGGCTCAAAGTATTTATGAACGAATAATAACCATACACGTTTTTGTCAAGCTGGATCTCACATAAACAGACTGGATTTGAAATGTTTTGGTCTGAAATGTGAAAATTCTCACTCCTTTAACAGTTGAAGCTAAAGGTAGCAGTTAACACAAGCAGCTTTACAGAGCAATGGTTTTATTCATAATCAAGATCGATCAACAGTGCAATAAACCAGGGCTTCTATCTGCTTCATTCAGTTGTGCTGTGTCCAGTTAAAGACTTGTTGTTGTTCACTGTTGTTTTTCCGACTCAATATAGACCACAATGCATCGCATTGTGGTCTATATTGAGTCTATATTGATCTAGTAATCACTGATGCCCACTAGCCACTGATGCCTACTTGTGAGAAATTTTGAGTGCACTACTTTTTCACCAACTGGACATTCGGGTCCCACTAAAAATGTCGGGACCCCTAAATAGTGTCCTAAGTAAAGAATAGTGTGGACATTTGGACACAGCCATAGTGTTTGTTTGTATAAGGGGGCATCCCATAAAGCTTTGTGATGTGACGTCACAATCTGTCATCCACGAATAAAATGGGTTACTGTGGTTCAGTATATCTCTTAAATAGCCCGACTTTGTTTAATTATACAACCTAAATTGTCACTTCAAAATCAACTATAATGTATTTCCCTAGTGGTCTCTCAGGATATCACTGTGATTTCTGACCCTACGCATTTCAGAATCAATACTGTTTTGTTATGTATTCACAGGGAATAGTGAGGGAGCTGTTCTTTAGTATAAGATTTATGTTATGCAGTCGGCCTGTTTGGAGGTGAGACTACTTGGCATTTCCGCCCAGTCTCTGCCCCCCTCCTCCTCCTCCTCCTCCTCCTCTTCCTCCCTCCCTCCCACCTGAGTAACCTGAGCCATGGAGAGGTCCTGCAGAACACAGTGTGGCTTCAGATAAGGCCAGCACTGACAAATGAGACCAAGCTTGTTTTCCACACTTAAAGCAAAAACCAGAGGAGTTTTTGGAGACACTGTTAGATGCTTGGACAAGCTGTTTTGCCCTCTCTGACTTGTTGATTTGTATGTGAGAGGAACAAAGTAGCTTAGTGGCATATTGGTTATCGCTTCTGCCTCATAGTTAAAAGGGTTAATTCTAAGTCTGCCTTTCCCCTACCATTACATCAAGTATTTGAATGACACAGTGTAATTCCTCATTCGTCCAGGAGTGGTGCTCCACTGGGCACTGGATGTTTCGTCTCCCATCCAGAAGCCATCCTCAGTTTGATGGTACTAGCTTGAAACACTATGATTTATACTATGAGTTAACTAAGTCCAGCCCCCCAGAAGGAGGAGTTTTAGAGTGAAACTGCCCTGCCCTGGTTTACTAGCTAACATCATAATGGGTCATTGCAAAAACAGTGTCCAGATGACCACTCTTGAAACTTTCTCTACATCAAGTATTTTAACTTATTTTGGGCGACAGTAGCTCAGTTACTAGAGTCCAGTTTGTCCACTGAGCTGAAGGTTGGTGGTTCAAATCCCGCTCTCGACATAAACATCATTGGGTGAGCGGTCAGATCCACTTACCCACCGGTTGGCAGCGCGATTCCAGCTCCCACAGATAAATGCTGTCGTTGGGCAAGACACTTAACCTACCTCGCCCCAAGTGTCTGCTTACACTGGTGTATGAATGTGTGTGTGAATGGGTGAGTGGTTCCTTGATGTAAAGCCCTTTGAGTGCCTTGAAGGTAGAAAAGCGCCGTCCATTGACCATTCATAAACTACCACAGGCGCCACCATTATCATTCTGGTTGTATGCTTTTGCATGGGGCTGCTGATCTCGAAAGCAAATAAGTTATATACAGACTACAGAGCCGTTTTCAAGTCACTCAGAGAAAGGGTGCATTGCTGACACGTTGGTGCACGTGAACATTTTGCACAAGTCAACCTACTTCACATATTTTAGCAGTTAGACCTTTTTCTACTTCTCCATTTGAATAAATGAGATTTGGGCTTAAATGGAAATTCCAACCACAATGGAAGTGCTGATTAGCTGTTTTTTGTGAGCTACGTGTGGTGTGGTTATTGAATTCAGTCTTTGGAAGTCAACAAAATACCCCAGAATACTGCGAGAAGATTTTGAGTTATAAAATTATGCCAAGGTTCAAACCTGTTTATAAGGAACTGTTTCACCGTGTTTATCTTTTCATTTCTCCTTTTTGCATTACATGTGATATGTGATTGCTATTGTGTTGGATTCTACTCATTTATGCTATAACTAAGATAAGCAACCTTTAGATATTTCAATTATTATTTATTTTTATTTTTTTCTGACAATTTAACAAAAGGAAGCATTTTCATTCACAAGATAAATATTTGTCAAGGTAGCAGTCAATTTGAGTTTGTTTGCAGGGTGTATAGACCACATCTGTCAACCTCAAGGCTGATGGGCCAATTCCAGCTGTTTTTATTTAGCAATTTTTATAGACCACGATAAAAAATGAGGGTATTATTATTACTGTTATTATTATGGCATTGAAGAAGGCAGGGTAATTTCTCCCCTTATCTATCACTGAAGGCTGTGCTGTTCCTCTGGTATTCAAACTTGGTCAATAACATGAGCCAAAACAGATGGACAGGAACTCACTTAGGGCCACCTTTAATTTCTTATAAAAGTTTTTCCCCTCGACATATGGTCAATAAGATGCAGGCATTGACTTTTACATTATTCAAAGCAATTATTTTCTTGGGCCTTGAGATATGACAACGCATCATCTGGGGATTCTTTTGAACGTAACATCTGCTATATGCATGTGTATAAAGTTGTATTCAAGCCTTTTATAAGTATTCACAAGTTACTTTAAAGTTACAAGGCCAAGTAGTTCAGTGTTGAGACATGTTCAACCCAAAGAAAATCAAAGGAAGTTCAAACCAAATCAGACCAGAGAAAAGTGTCCATTGGTGTTGGTGCCATTTTGGATGTTTATAGTGGATAGATACAAAACTATAAAATATCCAGTAACTTTTGACCTCACAAAATACAAGTAACTGATGTCACATGAGGTCACATGAGTTTGTCAGTCATACAGCCACAACCAAAGTCTCCAGAAGACTCTTCCATTACCCAACTCAAGAACAAAATCTGTATTATGAAGCAGTCAACATGGGAAAATAAGCCACATTTGTGAAATATTTTAGTTCATTATGTCATTTTTAGATAAAATTACTGTTACATTTAGTTAGCGATCTGCAGAGACAAGCTGACTAAATTTAAAGGTGCACTATACTTCTCTGATGGGGTTCGGCCACCTGATTTTTCCCATAAAGATGTTATTGCGTTGCCTGCAATATTCCAAGTCTGCTAATAAACATTATGTATTTATAAATTACAGGTGTTTTTATTGAAAAACACACACTCTTTTGTGAGCAGGGTCGCCTCTTGTCAGATCTGACCTGTAACTGTAAGTTTAATGCTATACTGTGAAACATTCCAGGCATGTGTGTATTTTAGTGTAAAGTACAGTGTGAGTGTGCGAATGTTTATGGCGCACGTGACCAAAACAAAACGTGACCCTTATGTAGGACAGTAAAGCAAAACTCCTTGGAGATGAGCAGAAAACACATTGAATGTACTTCATATAGTGGCTAGTGAATATATTTACATACTTATACAACATGAGTGAAGGGTAATTTGCACTCTATTAAAAGCCACATAGAAGCGAAAAAGAGAATCATATTTGTTCCTATTTCCCCTTGCGTATAAGAACCACACAATTGTATAGATTTCCTAATACTACATCATTAGTGTGGAAAAGCGTATACGCAGATGTGATGATGGTAATTACAGGTGACAGGCAGCCCTATTATCTGGCTCAGGAATCCAAGACAAGAAGTTCCCTGGCTCTGCAGTTTAGTTTCCCATTAACCCCTGTCACCCTCTTGACAGCTACGGAAGGTGGCAATGGCCAAACTTCATCTGGTTTGCACATGACACGTTACATACTGCCAACGCTGCACTGTCTGCTTATTGCGCGGGGACAGGACAGGAGAGGCTCAGAAATAATGGCCAGACTTGTCTAAATATAGGACTTGTAAAAATACCAGGGTTAGATAGAATTCCTGTGAGTGCAGATGAAGAGATATAGCTGTAATTAGCAGAGGATTGTATAATTACAAAACCAGTGCTCAGTAAATTTGTTCACTAAAAAAGTGCTTATTAGAAAATTAGAAAATTGAAATATTCCAGTAGATAAATGAAGTCAGTATACAGATGTTTTTTTTCTTTCAGTTCAAAAGATTTGGTTAATTAAAACTCTTGAACACTGATTGTATTTATGAGTATATTCAGTACATCAATTTGTCATGTTGTTTTTGGGGTTTTTTTCAGTTGCGGCCTGCATCATTTTACTCACACATTGTCTCACACAGGTATACTTCAATTCTCTCATGGTCATTGAAGTTTAATATTCTCTCGGGACCAAGAATAGCTTTTTCCTTGAAGGTTTTATGACGCTTAAGACATTTTTAGATTCTTTTGGTTTATACAATGGGAATCTGCATGCACTGCCACTGTCTATATAAAAATTACCTTTCTGAAAATGCTTTTTGCTATAATATAAGCTGCAAGGGCATAAATGGTGGCAGCACTGTCTCAACTACTACTTGCTACTGATATCATATTATCACATACTGTTGTTGTGTCCTTCGGCAAGGCACAGAATGGCAGCCTGCAGCATTAAGAGTGAGGAGTCAATAAACAAAAATTAGACTATAGACAATAATGCGAGTTGATTTGAGTGCTGTGAAATATTTTATTCAAATAAAGCCATTGACAATTGGTGTGTGATATGCCAAAAAATGTATATCATGATTTTCTTGTTGCCACATTACGATTTTGGTTTTATCACCATGAAGTCATCTGCTTCATACGTCATTGCAACTGGTTAAATCCACTCACTCAGAGCATTGCTAAGGTTGACCAATAGGAGGTTTGGGTGGGAAAATTTGTTTAAGCATAAAGCTGCCTTCAAGAGAAAATGAGTCTTGATTTTACAAATAAACAGCGTTATCACAGGAATGAGCTCACAATTAAATTTTTATCACCATATTGCAGCTCTAATTGATAATATACTGTATATATCAGTGAAAATTCAAATTGTAAGCTAACAGATAACTTACTTGGACTTACACCACACCACTTCCTTAAAATTAATACATAAATACACAAAAAAGATCCACATATATTTGATTGTCACCACTGTCTCGTTGAAGCACAAAGTGATGTCTCTTTGCATTCAGCGAGCGTTTCTTTGAAAAACATGGCCTCGGGGAGATTTTCTTAGGAGGAACTCTCCTTTTCCTCCTCCTTAAAAGCTCTGCCACATTAAAACAAGTGTTAAAGCAAGTTCAAGGTTGAGTAGTGAAGGTGTACAAGATTCAAACACAACTTTGTATTTACGTCACTGTTTTATCACCAACAACACTATGATATAGGCTGTCTACGAACGTCTCTAAATGGTGAGAATTACAGCCTTGATTGCTCAGTTTTCACTTTCAAATAAAACAGTATTAGTTTGAGTTATCTGACTGGTCTTCATTTGTTAAAACCCTTTAAACAGTCAAATGAAATGGACACACGGGAAGAGTTGGGAGGCCTGCATTATGCTACAACTTGCAGCTGCCAGTAGTTTTTCAGCCATGTTTTGAACTCTTGTCAACGGTTAATCAAATCCCTCTCCCTTTGGCCTGGTTTGCGCTTGTCAGTCCCCATTTCAGAGACAAGATTGGAGATACTGCTGTAGTCGCAAAGACACCGCACACTTTGTTGTGGATTGTTGGCGGCAAAGATAGTTGTGACAAGCATGGAGAAAAGAAAAGATCACGAATATAGGGATAGTTTTGAAGGCTGTACTAAAAGGCGCTGTACCTGGTTTTTGCTGTCTTAAAAAAACATGAAAAACAGAACTAGGACATTGTAGACAGTTTGCAGTGGTCCAAAGTTATTCCTCACTTACCACATGCATATATAGAGTCCTAATTATTTATCGTGATGAGTTTATGAACACGTTTCACAATGTCCAGAGCAGAGATTTGCCATCAAAATTTAACAAGCACTAGCATGCTGTGCAATAGTGCACTTCCAAGTGCACTTAGGTCAAACATTTTGGGTATCCTTCCACAAGCTTCTCACAAAGGAATTTTGGCCCATTCCTCCTGACAGAACTGCCCATACATTTTTAATAGGATTGAGATCAGGACTTTGTGACTCCCACTCCAAAACATTGACTTTGTTATCCTTAAGCCACTTTGTAACCAGTTTGGCAGTATGCTTCAGGTCATTGTTCCTTTGGAAGACCCATTTGCGCCTAAGCTTTAACTTCCTGGCTGATATCTTAAGATGTCAGTATTTCCACATAATGCTCTTTCCTCATGATGCCATCTAGTTTGCGAAGTGCACCAGTCCCTCCTGCAGCAAAACAACCCCACAACATGATGCTCCCACCTGTATTTCAAAGTTGGGATGGTGTTCTCAGGACATGTCTCCAAAAATTAAGGTCTTTGTTCCTGTGTGCATTTGCAAACTGTAATCTGGCGTTTTTATGTTTCTTTTGGAGTAATGGCTTCTTCCTGGCAGAGTGGCCTTTCAGCCCTTGTCAGTACAGTACTCATTTCACGGTGGATAATGACACACTCTTACCATCTTCAGCCAGCATATTCACAAGGTCTTTTGCTTTTGTTCTTGGGTTGATATGCACATTTCGGGCCAAAGCACATTAATCTCTGGTACAGAGAACCTGTCTTTCCGGAGCGGTATGATGGCTGGACATTCCCATGGTCTTTATACTTGCGGATGAACAGATGAACGTGGGACTTTCAGGCATCTGGAAATTGCACCCAAGGATGAGCCAGACAGTTTTCTTAATGATATCTTGGCTAATTTCTTTTGAATTTCCCATAATGTTCCACAAAGAAGCAGTGTGTTTCAGGTGTGCCTTCAAATACATCCACAGGTGTGTTTCTAATGAACTCAGATATTGTCAATAAACCTTCCAAAGACATGACATGATCATCTGGATTTTCCCAAATTGTTTAAATGCATAGTAATCTTACTGTATGTAAACTTCTGACTTTGAAAAAAGAAATGAAAAAGTGTCTAAAAAAATCCTTCTCTCATTATTCTGGCATTTAGCAAATAGAAATAATTTTGGTAATCCTAACTGACATAAAACAAGGGAAAAAAGCGTATGTCTTTTTATATAGTTTATGTAACTGTATACACAAATTTAGCTCAAATACATGGGAAAAAAAAATCAGGAACAGGACCTTTAAAGATAGAGGCAATTATTGCGTGATTGTAAAGCGGCTATGATGGCTCAAATACACTGCTGATGTTGACGTTAAGAGTCTGAAACAGAAGGTAATGGTACACTGGGCAAGAGCAAGCGCACTGATAAAATGAGAACAGAAAATTGGTGTGAAATAACTTGAGTTTTTTTGTGTTGTCTTGCTGACAGTTTAAAGCGTACACTGTGTGACTGTAAGAAGATAATGGGATTTCTCAGCAACAAAAGAATGAAGTTCAGAATTATTGTTTAAAATACCCATTATGCTTGGAATATAAATGTACTGCTTTGTTTCATTGTTCTGGGGTTAGCACAATGAGTAAGGTTTGGGTGAAATTGTTTTAGATGTTCTTGATTGCTTTTCAAGATGTTAAAACTATGTTGCTCATTTCTAAACTAACAGAACTCATGTCTTGTATTTCATTGTTAAAGCTGAAATAACTTCACATCTGCCATCAACAGGTAAAACAAATCAAATACACTTAAATACATCCCTCCCATCCTCCTATATGACTCGTCCAGTCTCATAGCCTCAGAGAGGTGCTACAGATCTCTACCAGCCAAGTCACAAAGATTCAAAAACACGTTTGCCCCTTCTGCCATAAGGACCTGTAAGCTCTGGACTGAATGTGACTTTTTATTGTTTTGTTTAATATTTTATCTGTTTATATTGACATAGTTGACAGCTTTTCAATGCTGTGCTGAAAGAAAAATTGTATTTGTGCTCAGAGACCAAGATTCTAAGCTTTAAAAAGAGAATTGATGGGTGAAGATAGAAAAGAGTTCAACAATTTCAAAGTTGGTTGAAACTGCTAAATGACTTGGAGAATAGTGTGTCTAAGTCACTTGGTTGCTGAGAGGTTTTCATGTATTCATTTTTTTTTCATTTATCTTATTTTATACAGGGAGAGCCCAATGAGACTGCTCCTCTCCTTTTCATGTGTGCCCTGTTTAAACACAGAGCAGTACAAACAAAAATAAACAAAACAAATAACTGCATGGGTCCATTTAAAACATTAAAAACATGTGCAGGTGTATAAATGTTTATCACCAGATTATTAAAGTGCATTAGTGGCACCAATGCATCCAGTTTTGCATTTCCTTGAAATGTATTCTATTTTTTGGAAACACAATAACTAAAACCTTGTTTTCCAATTTCAGTTCTAGTGCAGCCAGTTTTTAGACATAGACCATCATGAGATCTTGTATTAAAAGTTCCCTATCAAAGTTCAGCAAGCGAGATATTCAGGCAGTCTATCAAGTAGTCCTGTATAAATAAATTTTATACAGCGTTGTTCTCTTCTGACAGATAGTGATGGCCGACCTACTTTTTCATAGAGGGTAAGTGAAAGAGTGTATGTAAAGGTTTCAAAGTAGAGGCTGAAGTCTGCATTTATATTATACCTCCATAATCTAGTACAGGAAGAAAGTTTGCTTGAACAATTTCTTTTCTATAATTCCATGGAATACAACATTTGTTTCTGTAATAAAATGATAATTTGCCATTTAGTGTATAAAGATTTGTAGCTTGCACATCACTTAAATGTGTAAAAAAAAAAAATAATAATAATAATAAGATACTTAATTTTATTTGCATTCATTGATAATTTAAGATTTTTTGGGGAATTTTGGAATTCATTAAAATCTTGCTGCAGTTTAAAATCGCCTGATCAGCAGGGGGAGTATTTGTATACAAAACATCATCTGCATATAAATGTGTTAGGCTTTTTCTTAAATTGCAACCAATGGAATTAATAAATATAGTAAAAAGTAGCGGGCCCAAAATTGAGCCTTGGGGCTTTCTTTTGCTTAAAGTAAAAGAAAAAAAAAATATGATTTAAACCCATCGGCTACTACTGCCTGGGTTCTGTTTGAAAGATAATTTTGGAACCAGTTACACGTAGCATTGTCAAATCCAATATGTTTCAGGCACTTCAAGAGGATTTTATGATCTACTGGATCAAAATCTTTAGTGAAATGAATAAACAGTGCTACACAATCTTGTTTGCTATCAAGGGCTGTGAAAATGTCATTTAAAACTTTTACGGTTACAGTGACAGTACTATGCCCTTTTCTGAAACCTGATTGATAAGACTTCAGAATGGAGCATTTATTTAAATAAATGGTAACTTGATTTGCAACTAACCTTTCTAAAACGTTTGCAAGACAAGGTAGTTTCTTTATTGGCCTTTGGATCAAAGTCATCAGCTCCCATGGACCTTTATTATCCAAAAAGCACAGGCATGAAGTAAGAAGTTTCATGTCATCGAAACTGGGAGATGGAATTGGACCAGACATCATGCACTGTTTTCCTGACTTTAGCGCCGTGTCTCTAAGCGATCTGAAGTCACTTTCTAACACCTTGGACTGTTGTAGTTTAATGTTATTGGAGCCGATGTGCACTATCACAGTGGATATTTCTGCATGATTGGACAGTGGCTACATGGTGTACCATAGAAGAACCGATGAGGAGCTGAGGTCAGGTCTTACTCAGTGAAGGCGCCGTTCTCTTACCAACCAAGGCCGAGCTGAGTGATGATTAATCTCATGTTGCGGCGGAGACTTTTTGCCCTCTTTTCCATGTTTTGTAGTATTTTTATGGACATGGGGATTACTTTACAGATTTTGTTGTTGTAATGCAGTGGGTGCCACTGTGATGTCCCACAATGAAGAGGGGATGTAACTTCTTGTGACTTGATAGACCTGGAAACTAGTTCAGGTCAAGAATGTTATCTATCAAGAATGAATCTATTTGACTACTCCAATGGCTACCTCTGATTAGGCTGACTGCCTTGCATGATGATGTGAGCGCTTTTTGAAATGAGGGACCAGTTGTGGGAGGGAGTAGAGGCATGTGTTTGACATGTAATGTAGAAATCCTTGCTTAACATTGCCGTTGCATCATAGTATAAGAATATTTACGCCAGCTCTATATTTCTCAAGCTTATAACTTATTACTAACTGTAATTGATTTACTGCCACTGATCAAGGGATCTGTGGGTCCAGACCTAGCAACTCCCCTACATGAATCCAAGTAAATTGTTGTCTTTCCTTTATTAACCACAGCCCAGGTCTACCCTGCCCCGCAGCAGTGGTGCTATTGTGGGATAATGAAGTAGTTGAAAATGAGCAAAAACTCTGTCAGGCAAGAAGTTGCTTTTACAAGAAGGGCTGGCAGTGAAAGTGTTAGTTCAGACCACTTTTAGGAATACTTGAAACTGAATTAAAGTAGCACCATGTAACTTTCTGCATTATTCCATGGAAACAAAGCCCACTTAAAGTAAGGACATATGTTGTACATTAAAAATATGTTTTTATTTTAGTCTACTTTTGGCTAAAAAGTCACACAGTGGGGCTTTGAAAACTAAAGTGCTGAATCATGGTGATGCAAATCTCCAAAAACAAGCACTCTGCCCTCCCATTACCTCACACTCATTTTGCTGTAGTATATTTGAAATTTCAAAGCAGTAAATACCTCTAGTGGGACACATAATACAAATTGCATGTTTACACTTACCGAAGCTAATATTGTGTAACACATATCAATAACTGTCACCGCTGACCCCATAGACGTTGTTGAGTGGATCACCTTGACTGGAGAGATCCCTGCTCCTCATCACTCAGCCTGTGGCATGCCCCATTAGCCCAGAGCTCTACCCCTCTCCCAGTCCGCCCTGGGACTCTCTACCCACTGTCACACAGCTGCCATCAAAGTTCAGACCAATGTGCTTTGGCCATTTTTTTCTCCCCGCGAACAAAGAGCTGTCTGGCGTTTAGCTGCGGTAAAGAAAGTAAGGATGAGACCTTTATAGAGCTAGACAGGGGATACAAAGAAATGGGAAAGGCCAAGTAGAGACTGGAGGGATGGGAGAGGCGGGTTAATAGAAGGGACGAGATAGGATTCCTGAGTCCTTTTAAGAAGTGGAGCAGAAGATAGGGAACAAGGGACTAGTGTTTAGGGACAAAACTTGCTTTAGGGTGTAGGAATGTTTTAATGTATCTATCTTTTGCATCCTTAAGGGAGCTCATTAAAATGCATCGACAAACTAGGGCGTCTTTAGACCATATATTCAGATATGTTGCCAGGTTGGATCCAAGCACTAGCAGCTGTCCTTGTTGACTGGTAGGAGTGGAAGAAATTATTGCTGTTGACACTGTGGCATGGTGGAGAGTCGGCCATGTTTGTCTTGCCTAAATATTTGCAGTCCTGATTTGAATTTTTCACGTTTGGATACACGTTTAATCTTCTGCCTGGCCTATAGTCATTTGTCTTTTAACTCAGTTTTCCGGGCCTTGACTTGAATGTAAACTGCATGCAATTATGGGGAAACAACCCTCTCATCTGAGCAACAACAGTCAATTTGCTCTAAACAACAGCAGCATGTACCGTTTACACAAATTGCTACAGCTCAAATATGTCATTTCAAGACCTGAATTACAGAACCAAGTGTGCGCTGGTGTTCACGTGAATACAAGTGGGTTTTTATGTTTTAATGCCACTCGAAAATCGCCACAGCCACGTCACGGAATGAGCTTGCTCGAACAATTCGATTTGTTGACGACACTTGACGAACATCTGTTGCGTTGTTACTCTACATTTATCACTGCATATGCATGTGCCTTAGGTGTTTGGGTTGAAATGGAAAAAATAAAATGATGGGGTACCCTGTGGCTTAGAGGTAGGGTCATAGGGGGCATGCTTTGTTTTGTACTTGGTTTAGCATTGTGAGGTTGATTGCTTATTCCGTAAAATTGCTCTTGCATGTCTCTCCTCACTCTTCATCTCCATTTCACACTGCTTACTCATTAATAATGTCAGCTAGTAAAATGAAGTTGCTCTGTTATTTTATCTGGTGCAGAGTCTGCCACCTGCTTGTCTCCATGCTGATATTTTTAAAAGACCAAGTCACAGTTTTCACAGCTCAGATCTGTGTAGAGGTGATCCCGCTCACGGTAGGGAAGCATTTTCAAAGTATTTTCGAGCAATAAAAACCCGTAATTAAATAAGATATGTTTAACACCTGGCAAAGCAATGACAGCAAGGAGCCAAGCAGATGGTGTAACCTTCAGAAAAGTTACATAGTGCAGCTTTAAATAATAGAATTGATTCCATAATTGTTAACATGATTTGTCATCTCAACACAGCTAAGGGCTTTAAACAGGGTATAAACATGAAATAGTTTAACTATCACTCCTGCTCGCGGTAATTCAGTTATAATTTTAGCATGTGGTGCAATGTGTATTCCATTACATGTTTTAGTTCAATCCAGATGCTTCTTGTAAATTTTCTCATGGCTAGCATCATAATAAAGTGAGTTTCTTGTGGAGATCGTCCGGGAACAACAAAAAAAGACAGTACCATCAGCTGGTGTTACAGTATGGCCGTCCGTCTGGCGTCTGAGCCCGAGCACAGCAGTCTCAGGGAAGTGGGGCGCAGCGGCCCAGCAGGCAGATCTGGGAACAGCTGCTAAGAGCAATTTGTTTGACAAGTCAGGTTGTGGAGGCTAGCGAGAAGGGCAACAGGAGCGATTTGCCTACCTGGGGATGGAGTCTCCTCTGTGGACCGTCCCATAGACTTGCAGATGATTTGCGAAGTGTTTAGGCTGCACGTTCACTCCCCACCAAGGGCATGAGGGCTTGTTGACTGCTGTAGTGATTTAAATACTCACAGGGAGGAGTATTGTGCAGAGTCCTAGAGGATATCCTTCTTCAAACACATTGTGCTATTGGTTTAATTTGTCAGCCATGGGATAAATGTTCTCATTAGTGAGCTCTGACCTATTCCAGTTCACATGCATCTGTCATGTCTGTCTATAGCTGCTCCTGTGATAGGCCGGGTCAGCTGATGTTTACTCTCCATCCAGCTCTCAAACGGGAAGCTTTCTCTATACTTGTTTCTCTATACCCCGAAAAACCAAATCTAATATAAATTACATAGGAGGAGACAAATGTGAATGATTAATTGGATTCCCATGTGCAGAAAACATTGCATTTGCCAACCTCGACTGCTCAAATCCTTTTGCTCTCGTAGTTTAAAATAATAGCTTTGCCAGTATTACAATTAATACGCATTTTTCTGCAGTTGCCTCTAGAGGCTTGTGTCAAAATACTGACAGATGACTCAAAGTAATGGGATTATCCCCATTAGCCTTAAAAGGGTTTGGTTTTAAAAACAAATTAAGTGGAATGTGAAGAGATTAATAAACTACCGTATTCTGTGTGTGTAGGAACTGAAGCAGTTCAGTTCAGATGAGAAACAATATTGTTCACCCAAGACAGATTACTGACTTACTTGTTGTTTTTTTATTGGAAATCAAAATCTATTTTTAAACTATGTCACAGTGCATTCAAACAGAAATTATAGAATGAACATATTTTTTGTCAACTATGTGTTACTTTGGAAACCATGCTCGCAAATAAAAATGTCATTATTAACAAACAGAGAGGTAAATTAAATTGTATTGTTATTGTGTCCACTCTTTTTGGTATGTTTGGTTTAACCATTCAGACACTCCAGATGTGAGCCAGGATCCTGCTGAGGACCTGGCTGGAGGTTTCTTCATTGTTTTAAGTTAATAAGAGAACCGCACAGGAAACAACGACAAGGAGTGGGAGGCTTTTCACTGCCAGGAAATCAAACCTGTGACAGTCCTTCTGAGAAGTAAAATACTAACAGCTCAACTGACACTTTACATGGTACACAACACCATTAGGGTTTATGCAAATCCATTTTCCATTAAAACAACCTGAGGACCGTAAAAAACACAAAAACTAAAAACATTTTAGTACCAAATGGCCTGTACTTAGCAGCCATTTAATTTAGTCCACACTGTGTTCCCACTTTGGAGTGAGTGCATTCTGGAGAGGATGAGCCGTCCTGTGACATGTGGGCTTATTAAACCTGTTTTGAAAAATGGAGAAGTCAAGTTGCTCTAGAATAATTGCGATTACTGTGCAATGCGCTGTCATGAACTTTGCAAACCACTGCGCTGTTGGTGACTTTTGTAAGTTGTATAATGTCAACCCAGACAGATGTTTATGTTTGAGAGAATTAGTAATCTCTGAAAAAAAAAATCATCCATATTGTGCAATCTCTGGACCAAAGCGATTTCACTGCACTAATGCTCCAATTCAGTTCACTCCATACTACTTTTATAGATCCATTTATTTCCTTATATATACTCGCTATATGGCACACAGAGGGATATGAAATCTAATTGGAGCTCTTCAAGTTCTCTGAAAATGTATGTACTTTAGCCTCAGAGAGTACACTTGAAGAATTGGACAAACACGCTACAATAGTTGTTGTTGAGTGCATGTTGACTGTCAGCTCTGTTTACAAGACCTTTGAGATTGTTCAGAAAAATGTCAATATAGCTTAGTTCTATAGGGTGGGAGTATCTTTTGAACCAGTATCGATTTTGGAAATGCTTTAATGAGATCAAAACTATGCCTGGGAGACTTGACACCAGGGCCCAAGTGTGTAGCCTTTTCTCTGGGGCAATGGGGGCTCACTGTTCACCTCAGGTCAACGTTTATCTGATACCAGCCTCATAATTGGAGGGGCTTAGAAGAGTGGAGCTTGCAGAGTAGAGCCATTTGACAGACAAGCGATAATACTTTGATGCCATGTGTTTGATGGCGCACATCTGTGTTGTCCTCAGATGTTGCAGCGTAAACCTGTACCGACAAAACAGACGGGTGAATTTACAAGGCTAAACATGACACCAAGATCTGTTTTATTCCAAAGGATCAAGTTAGCAGACAAGATGGCTCACACAGATTTTGTCGGATTTTAGTTCAAGGTTACGCTGCCATAGACTTACTCCGGGAGACAACTGGTACAAGTACGACAATGTTGGGGATATTTGTACATGCATATTTTATGAGCCCTCAGTGTGAAGCATATGGTATTGCATATTAATATAAAAGTTCCGCCAATACTGCCCTATATACAGGAACGCTGCATCTCAGCAACTGCTACACTGTATTGTCTTTGTTTTGTATGTTGTTGTACAGCATGAAACATTCAATCTGTAAAGCTCCATATGTTGTACATGATACCGTGAAGACTAAATTAGATAGATGCAAACTCTCAAAGCAACAGGTTGTTTGCTAAGAAATGACACTATTTGCACAACTTTTAAACAGGACATATGGCATTTTGAGCTTTTAACATTAGCATTATAACATTCCCTTAGTAAATAGTTGTTGCTTCATTCACTTCATTAACCGTGTGTATGAAGGTCGTCTTCTCTGAGCGCCCACAAAGTACTCAATCATTTTCAATTTCTTCCTGAATGTCACATCAGAAACACTGCAAATTTTTTAAGAACATACTCCAGACTTATTCCGCCCTAAAATGCCTAAACTGTTCACTAGAAACATGAGCTAATAGTATTTTAAGTTGGACAATGCAAAATACAAAATGCCAGGGTGCCTTAAAAATGTTTAATAGCCAATTAAAGCAACAGTGCAGAGACCCATAACCCAAACGTCCACCCAAAAATACATATTTATAATGCTGTGCAGCTATTTTCCTTCTTTTTAATGCACTTTGAGAAAAAGGGTTGGAAGCAATGTCTGGCGGCACAGGAGCTCACAGACCTTTGACGAGCTTCCCAACGTTTCTATAACTACACCAATTTCTTCATTCTGTCCATAGAAGAGAGATTATTTTGGTTTTCTGCTCCTCACCCAGTCCTTTGCTTTTTACTTCCTGTCCCCTCCACCCTCCCCCTCTGGGCAGCGGTGGCAGCTGTCAGGCACCCTCACAGCCTGGCTCAGAATGGCACACACAGAGCACCGGGCATTTCTGTGGCGCTGGCTCTCTGCCCTCGCCAAGTGACAGCGGCTGACTGACAATGGATGCCAGCTTGACGGTCTTTCCCACTCTGCCTTCTGTGTCCTGGCTTCCAAATGTTACCATTACCGGGGGCTGGATTGGGTACGTCATCATTTTGTGCCCCTCGGAACACAGAGGTACTGTCGGCCAAAGTGGCAGCCGCGCCGTGGCATTCTGCGTTGTGTGAATGACAGCGTATTATACCAAACACGCCAATGGTTTTCCCGCGCTCCAAAGGCCATAAAAGTGATTCATATGCTGTCTTCCACTGTTCCTAAGACAAATGTGGAATTACATGACTCAACCTTCGATGCCCTTTTGGTCAGGGGAGAAAATGAGCCAAGGGGTTTGGCTTGAAAAGAGAGAGAAAGATAGAGCAGTGGATCGGAGGTGAGGAAGACAAACTAAGGGAATAATAGGTAGGAGAAATCTTTAGAGGGAATTGGTTTTCACACAACAACTAAGGCTGACCCAAACGCGAGACAATCAGACATTAATTCAGCTGTCGATAAGGGAATAATCACTCCGCCAAGGCGTATTTCTCGTGCTAAAAAACATTACTAATCTAGTTCGCTGACTTGACAAACGTCTATAATTAGATGGTAGAAGTCACTATGCAATAAAGATGGACAGATGGAGGCAAGAGAAAATCAGATCCTAATACAAATAAAGTAGTTGAAAGAACCCAAATCAGATTAATTGCAAAAGGAGGGACAAGTCTGACAATTATTTCACTAGACGCCAACTCGATTTGACCACTGCAGTCTCCCAGGTGCAAGTGGTAAAATGGACTACCAATGTAACCGTGATTACGCCCTTTCAATTTGCAGTGCGGTCCATTGTAAAGTAGTGGAGCTTCATCAGTCACACGCACACGCTCACACACACACACACACACACACACACACACACACATACACACAGAGATACACATGTGAGGGACTGTTCAGGATTTTTCACTGTGACAGGCTGGGAATGGACACTGAGAGGAGCAGGGCCGGAGCAGTTAAGTCTGGTGGGAGATTTAGACAGTGCAGACGAATAGGCTATTGTTTAGATAGCAATGGAAGGAGTACTCTGATGATTGACTTATTATTATTAAAATGTCAAGGAAATTTTTAAAGTTAACAATTAAATCTTTGCAAGCAGCAACCTACAATGACTGCTGCTATACTACTACTACTACTTTTACTATTACTATTAGAATGGTTTAGATGAATATCTTGAAACTGTTCTGAAGGAAAAGCATTGTCAAGTAAAAAAAAAAAAAAAAAGTCATCCAGGTATAATCCATAGCAAAAGAAATTTTCAATTCTGTCAACTGGACAAAAGTTTTAGAGTGAAGACGTTTTCCCATTCATCCAAGCGACTTCTTCGGTTCTGGTCAGTTTGCTGGTGGACACTGCCTTATATCTTTATGAAAGGAGGAGCTAGCTACACTGAAACTAACACACCTGTTTGTTTACAGTTTCTATTTGCTATCTAGGTCTATTGAGCTACACTAAGTGTGTGTGCCAGAATCATATTTTGCATAATCGTTCAGGCCCCTAATGGGTGCCCTCACACCTATTAACATACTGGATAGCACTATTGTTTTCCTTGTTTTGATTTAAGGTCTGAGGATGGAGTTATAAATAGGAGATAAATTATGTCTAAGCCTCCCATTAGTGTTCAAAGATGGACTGTCTTTCCTAACAAAAATTGTCCTTTTAACTCCCCTCTCAAACCATTTCTTTTCTTTGGCTAAAATCTGTACCTCACTGTCTTCAAAGGAGGTTAGTGGCTTTGAGATGGAGATGTACGGCAGATTGGGGTCCCAAGCTGCTCTCGGGACCCCAATGTATCAACATCATTGCAATCCATTTTTGAACAGGAATGGGGGCTTAGACATTATTTATCTCCTATTTATAAGTCCATCCTCAGACATAAATCAAAACAATAGTGCTAGCTAGTAGGCTAAGAGTTGTGAGAGCACCCATTAGATTAACAATTATGCAAAATATGACTCAGGCGGAGTTCACACTTAGTGTAGCTCAATAGACCGAGCCAACAAACACAAACTGTTAACCGTTAGTTTCAGTGTAGTGAGCTCCTCCCTTCAGATAGGCATAAAGCAGTGTCCAGCAGTAATCTGACCAGAACTGAAGAAGCGACTTGGATGAGCAGCCAAACGTCTTCATTCTAAAACTTTTGTCCAGTTGACAGAATTGATTTTTTTTTTTTCTGCTACAAACTTACAACTATACACACATTAGAAATACAAACAGTGTGACTAATTTCAAAAAATGGTTGTCGTAATGCTGCCACCACCACCTTTACTACTGTATTACAACAACTACTTGTATATAAGCAAATTACTTGATCTGAAACTGTGAAAAAATTGTCTCCTATACAAACATTACAAAGGATTTCGAGAAGGGCAGTTGTCACTCCATACACTGAAAGAAATAGTGTTTTTAGTTAAATTTAAACAACAGACCTCGACCTCGACATTGAGTGACATTCTCAAAGCTAAAGTCCTCTTCTACTTCTGCTCTCTCAAAAACCCACTCACAAATTTAAAGTCCTGGTTTGTGCGAGCGACCAAAAAGAGATGAAAAATGAGCCAAATAATGTGAGAGCGAAGGCAGCACCTATCAAACGCATCAGTGGGTCCAAGGTGTGCAAGGACATGTGCAAGTTTTATGACTGCTCCCGAACATAAATACATACGAGGTGTCTGCGGCAAAGAGAAGCCTGAAAAAGAGAGAGAAAAATGCATATTTGGCAGAAAATGAATGCAAATGTTCCAGAGCCATCTTTTATCAGGTTTCTATCAAGATCCAAGTCTCGCTTTGAATAATGTGTCCAACTTTCTCAATGTCCTACAGGCACTAAGTCTATAGGAGGCACATTACAAATATTTATAGTATGATTTCTGGTATTTAGTATTACACTGTGATATACGTACTTCATTACTTTTTTTTAGTTTTTCCTTGCCGAGAAGGAGGGTCTAAGGACAAGGGATGTTCTGGGACAGTTTTTCCATTTGCTTGTTTTCTGTTGATTAATCTGCTTGTCTGTTATTGACCAATGTCCGTTTCATTGTTCACGTTCCGAGTTTCTGTAAATCAATTATCATGTTCAGCCCTAAGAGGCAATTGCTGTTGTGATTCTGGGCTTTACAAAAATAAATTGAATTGAATAGAATCAGTATTTTGTCTTACTGCTAAAAAGACGATTATCCAATTCTATTAGCATGACATTTACACCTGTAAGATACTCGTGCTCAGAACACATTGTACAAACTTAAAATGGAATAGTTGTCATAAAAGCATGTTTTTGTCACGAGAAGCAAATTTTCAAATCAAGAGTCAAAAAGTGATTGTGCTCTTTTTTAATACAAAAATTGTTACAAAAATATTTTGGTAATCCTTGTTCCAACTTTCTTGACATGTTATTATTTAGATAAACATCAGTCTCACATTTTAAAAAGTTTAAAAGTGTATGCAATATGTCCACTACCTTGTTACCATGGATATATTAATACTTTGCCTGAATGTTCCACAGTATAGCAATAAAGTTAACAATTCTGAAACTTGGCGTCACCTACTTGTCTTCATAGAGATTGAAAAGTTCAATGCCAGACTGTGGAACATTCCAGATTTAGCAAAAAACATCTCTAGGACCACAGTAGATCCAACCAGCCTGATCCAAAAATACATGTTCTAATCCCATGAAAGTCTTTTTGGCTCGTATTTGTGCCGAAGCCTTACAATACCTCTCACTGCTTTGTCCAGTTAAACAAGGTTATGTTCTTTCATTTTTGGCTGTGGGCTCTGCTGTTTATCCTGTTCCCATTTGCACAGCGGAGCGTAGGCTTTCTGAGCAAACCTTAGCTCTTTCTTACATGTTCACTTTTATAGTCCTTTTCCTCTATTCCCTATTCACAACTTGATCCAGACTATGTACAGTTACTCCCCTATTTGTTCATTTTGATATGTTGCCCTGTGAAATATCTGCGCATTAATCCATATGCTCTTGTATAATTAAAACTTTTTTGGCGGGGCATCTGTGGTGTGTGGGAGAATGTTATTGAAACTATTGAGCATTGCCAAGCAACCAATCAGGAAAAAACGTGATAATTCAAATTAAAAATAACTGCAGGACAGAAAGGTGGCAGATTTCCAATAGACTTCAACATTCAGAGGTTTTTGAGCTAATTCTGTCTGCATTTGTTACTCATTTGGTGCCAAGAAAAATCCCAGGAGTCAATCAAAAATTAAGTTTGTGGCAGATTGGAATAGAATGTCTTTATATAGCAAATTACTTTCGAAAAGAGGTAACAAATTAATTGAAAGTTTATGGAAGTTTACCAAGTTGTTTTTTTGTTTGTTTTTTTAGTTTGTTTGTTTTCTCGCAGGTGTTGCGTGTTCTCTCTGGCTTTTCTCTTGAGGGATCGCCATGGCAAATCAGCTGCCTTCTAGTTGCAGTGATTTGCATATTGATTTGGCATAGGTTTTATTCCAGATGCTCATTTTGATGCAACCTTCTTCAATTATACAAGCTTTGGATTGGGACAGAGAGTATGGTGGCTGGTCCTAAATAGTGACTGACTGTTGTCATGGCAATAGGCTATTTTATGATTTTTAAAGGTACGTTACATACATTGAGGAGTTATTTCGAGCCAATAGGGGGAGCTGCTGTGTATTGGCTTACTCTCCACATGTACACTTCATGCTCTCCAGACTTTTGCATCACTCCTCTCGCTGATATTGATCTGCGCAGGCTGTACCCTTGGGCAAGGTGATTTTACACTTATCTCCTCTGCCTCCCCCTGCCTCCCCCTGCCTCCCCCTGTCTGCTCCTGCCTCCTCAGCTCTCCATCTGGGCTGCCCGTCCCATTCACTTTAGGCATGACCGGGAATCCCTCCAGATCTGCTGTCACTACTGTTCTTTGTCAGTCCTGATTGATGGTTTAGGTCATTTGGGTACAATAGACACAGTACATGATGTCATTTAGACATAGACCCACTCATAAGATCATTGGCGTATGGATTTTTTTGTAAAGAAAAAAAAATGGATATTACAGTTATTTCCTGTACCATTTGTTAGGAATTGGATGTGTTTACTGTGTTAAAATGACTTCAGCAAAAGCTTCCTTTTTCACACAAATAAAAATAGATTTGAATAAAATGTGATTTCTGTAAATTTACTAATATAATATTCTGTAAATGCACTAATATTTTACAGGGGGCATAAAGTTTGTTGAAGGAAAGTTTGTCAACGTTAAGACTATTTTAAAGCTGTGCTATGTAACTTTTTGGTCTTGTCCACTTGTTTCTACGGAGAGGATGTTATTGTTGTTGTTGATGTTGACAATTTGGCATTAAAACACCGAGACAAGCAGGTGATGCCATCAGGCCAAATTACAGGTTAGATCTGTGGAGTGGCGACCCCGCTCACAGTAAGAATGCATGTTTTTCCATTTTTTTGGATCAATAACAATACCTGTAAATGAATGAATGCAATCTTAAAGCCACTGTGGAACATTCAAACCAAAGCAATAACATCTCTGTGGAGACAAGCAGATGGTGGACTGGAAAAGTCCCATTAAGTTTCCACTTGCAGCATAAACATTCAGTAAAACATCTATGTGAAGTGTGTTATGTTTACAGTGAACTTTTTTCATTTTTTTTAAATAAAAAAAAATAACACTGTTGTAATTATATTGTATATGAGCACTTTGGTTGATGCTTTTAAATTAGTCCGTTATTCTGTGTCAGTGGTATGGTATATGCAGTAATGTGTTTACAGAGGTGTGCAAAATGGCTTAATTGTTTCGATAATGGCATTTTCTTTTCATTCAAGTGCACTTTTGTTTGTTCATTTTTTTTCCAAACTTTTGTACATGACTGACTGATGCTTTTATACAGCCGAGGAACTATTCACTAATTCTCTGTATCATGTTTTAAGCCTCATTTTGACCAGAGGGTATCCAGGTTGGCCAAGTGCGACCTTCTGAATACAGCGACTGGAGGCTGCTGCTGACTCATGTTCTAATCCATGTGCAACAAATTAATCAGCAGCCCACAGCACCAAGCTCTTAAAATGTATCAAATTCACTTTTTCATTAAACTCCACTCCATCAGCATATTTGAATAACTCTACAAGTGCAGAAACGTGTAAATGGAAAACAAATTGCATTTCACATATTTGTGCTTCTGATTTAATGGATGAACACTTCCAACTCTTTAGTTAGGAATGCTGGTAAAACATAAGGGTTGAACTTTTTATCCAGTGATGAAGTCATGTACTGAAGTGAATAGTGAAAATATTCAACTTTAATACAGAAAATGGTTTTCTACACCTGGTAGCTCTCATTGTGAACTGTTGTGTGGGTGTTTCTAAATGGTGTCTGCACTTACTTTAATTGTATTCATAAACTATATTAGCCTACATATTAAATATAACCTTACTTAATGAAAATATTTTTCATACTAATTACATGTGATGATAAAAGTGCATTATGTTAGAATCTAAATAAGTACAGCACAAGGACCTTTTTGGACATTTAATGGTGGCATCACAACAACATGCATTTTGAAAGGGATTAAAAATATGACATTAATAGTCAAACTACAGCCCCCTCACATTATGTTCACTTTCTAATTTGACTAAACTACACCTTAATTAGCTTTAATAAAGCATGACAAAAGACTTAATTCATAATTAACAAAGAGTTTATTAAGACTGATTCAGACTTAATTACATAAGTAATATCCTAACCTTAAGCCCTAACCCCTTAAATTAAGTGTTTTAGCATCAAGACAGTACATCAGTGAATCTTATGAATGCACAATGTTGTCATTGAAATATGTTTTTACATAAATTATATTTTTGAGATAAATCCACAACTCCACTAGACCTAATTATGTTGTGTCTTATGGTGTCTCTGATGAGCAGCTGCTGACTGGCAGGACATGGGTTGTTCTGAACTACAGGGATGAGGGGGCATGTGGGATACCAGCAGTGGTGTGTGGCGACTTTTAAAGGTAGGCAAGCAAACTTGGAGTGGTCATCAATATTTAGTCAATAACAATTTAATAATGCCACTTTTTAAACAACCTACATTGCAAATTAAGTATATTTATTTTTACTGACATATTAAATGCATATATAATGAGCCAATTTGGAGACAAATTAGAGAAACCTAGACCTACATAGTTTATTAATATGTGTATATAGTGACCTGTATTTGACACTGTCTGTACAAACAGGGCTAGTCTGTGGGCTGTTTGTTTGTTCACAGATTTGTCCTCCTCCTACACTTCATTTATGCAGCTGAGCCTTGAGTACTATTGTTATCTATGTAATTATCATTGTGCATCTAGAAACCGTCACAGTGACATATGACGGCTCTACAGATGTGTAATGCACTTACTACACAAAATGGACATTCATGAAGAGATACTAACAACAACAGTGCACTGGTCAGACAGGTGCACTGGTCAGACAGGTGCACTGGTCAGACAGGTGCACTGGTCAGACAGGTGCACTTATAATACAGCCTCATGTGCCACAAACGTCCCCTAAATACAGCCCTGTGTTAGAACAGCACGCTCACACTCACCTTTCACAAATGCGAATGAAAACCACGTCTTTCCTGAAGAAATGTCCTGTATTTCCCTAAAGTGGAGCAGGTCCAGAACAGCCACATGTTCCTCCACACATGTGTAAAAGTCCCATCCATCCATTTTCTTCCACTTATCCGAGGCAGTCGACTCCCAGACTTACCTCCCAGTACACACATCCTCCAGCTCCTTCGCTGGCCAAGCTGGGAGACATCGTCCCTCCAGCATGTCCTGGGTCTTGCCTATCCTGAACAGATGCCCAGAGGAGCAGCAGCTCTACTCTGAGCTCCTCCCGTGTGACTGAGCTCCTCACCCTATCTCTAAGGGAGTGCCCTGCCACCCTGTGGATGAAACTCATTTCGGCCACTTTTATACGCGATCTTTTCCTTTCGGTCATTACCCAAAGCTCATGACCATAGGTGAGGGTAGGAACGTAGATCAACGGTAAATCGAGAGCTTTGCTTTTCAACTCAGCTCCTTCTTTACCACAACAGTCTGAACCAACCATTTGCCTGTGAATCTCACACTCCATCCTTCCCTCACTCGTGAACAAGACCCCGAGATACTTGAACTCCTCCTTCACTTGAGGCAGGGAGCGTCAAGTGGAAAAGAGGGCAAGCCACCTTTTTCCGGTCAAGAACCATGGCCTCAGATTTGGAGGAGCTGATTCTCATCCCTGTTGCTTCACACTCGGCTGCAAAATGCCTGTTGCAGGTCCTGGCTCAATGAAGCCATCAGGACAACATCATCTGCAAACAGCAGAGACGAGATCCTGTGGTCCCCAAATCGGACCTTAGAGACAGCCCCTGGCTGCGCCTAGGGCAGCCCTGGTAGAGTCCAACATGCACTGGAACAGGTCTGAACAGGCCCTTAGCAAAGAGCCCCAGACCCCATACTCCCGAAGCACCTCCCAAAGGACACAACAAGGGACACACAAAACTCAAAAAAGTCTAGTGGGAAAAAAGAGAAACATTGAGGAGAACCACAAGGGTCAAATGCCTTCTCCAGATCCACAAAACATGTGGACTGGTTGGGCAAACTTCCATGAACCCTCGAGGACCCGATGGAGGGTATAGAGCTGGTCCAATGTTTTGCACGAAAACCGCACTGCTCCTCCTGAATCCAAGGTTCAACTACTGGTCAGATTCTCCTCTCCAGTACCTTGGAATAGACCTTACCAGGAATGAGTGAAAGTCCCATTATTCCTTTAATGCTGTTGCTTCATAAACTCACAGGTCACAGACCAGACAAGCTCCTACCTGCCCCAGCCACTGTCACTCCACTGCTCTGTCTGCATCCTCCATTTCACACAAACTAGCCCTGAAACTAGCTCACTGCTTGATTAAATGCCTGTATTTCTAAATAGCATCTAATCATTACAAACACAACACTACAAACAATGACTTATCGTTAAAAGAGAGTCATTTGAAAGTTGGTGCTGCTGTTGTCGTCTCCTGCTGCATATACGCACTCAATAGAAATCTGATTCCTCCAGATTCCTCCATGGGTTTATTCAGCGCTGTTTGAGCCTGCTGTGGTTCTTAGTACACATGCACAATCCTATAAAACAACCTGCTGTCTTCTCCGGTTGTACAAGCACATGTACAGAGTGTGGTGCAGCATGGCCTCTGTAGTGGACATCAGCACAAGTTAAGGACACAATGACATCTGCGGTTGATGCAGTCTACTCAGTGGCCAGTAAGGTGTATTAAAGGACACGATACTTCAAATGTACTTCAAACAGGAGTGAAGGACAACGGGATTATTTGGATATATTTCATAACTATTTAATTACGCTTTTGACACGCGATGATTTTAGATTTTATTGGACAAGCACTGCATGCTTTGATTGCCCTGACGACACGCCATCTCTGTGGGACAGGGGAACACTGCATGGACTTTGTTTGTGTGCTTGGGGCCACCAGCTATAGCCCATTTGTCTTAAACCACATACTCTCTTGAGTCTCTTGGTAATTATATGTATTGCGTGAGTGCACCGCAAGTCCTGCTGCCGTGCCTCTTGTGACTAAAAGGGGGTTTTGTATTGTCTGTGAAAGGATAGTACTTTTGTCCTGTAGATCGTGTAACAGTAAGTGATATTTTGGGCATTGTTGGTTCAGCTCTTTGTATGCCCTTGGAAATCAATTTAATCTAAAGTGTGTGGAGAAGTTGCAGTGTTTCATGACTGCAGACCCCTCTTAAAGCACCTCGCAAAGTGTAGTTTTCTGTGTGGAGGAGGAGGCATGGTACAGTATGTTTTTGTCATAGTAACTTAAAGGTGTACTATGCAGCTTTCCTGGTGGAGGGTCTGACATCTGCTCGTCTCCATGGAGATGTTATTGGTCTCTCCATAGATTAGACAAAGCATTTCACTCACAATAAGGACACATTTAATTGAATAAATGCAAGATACATACCATTCTAGTCAAAGCAATAACATCTCCACTGAGAAAAGCAAGTAGCAGACCCTCCATCTGAAATGTTCCACAGTGCACCTTTAAATACCTCTAAGCAACTCTAGGCATAGGAATCTGGCGCAAAGTCGTCATCAGATTGTATCTGAATCAAAGATTAGCTTGAGCTTTTCCCTTTGGTTATTCCATTTTGGGATTATGCAGCACGTAATCTTCCTCCATCTTCTCAAACCAACTAACCTGTCCTCTTTCATAATGCATTGCATTTGTCGGTGCCTCCAAGACTCTCAAAGTTGCTTTCCAAACATACATAAACAGACATCTAGATCTATATGTCTCCTGTTTGGTCTTCCTCTTGACAACAATAAGCACAACCTCAACCTCATGCTACCCAAACTGTTACACATCACTTATCTGTTTTTGAATCCCTTCATTCTTGCTGAAAAAAACAGTTTATTGCTGACTTATTTGGTTGACTTTACTTACGTGCCTGCTGACACTAATAAACCATCCATAACATACACTGTAGAGGTCTACCTCATCAGGCACTATATGAGAGACACGGTCCAGAGACGCTGGATCAATACCAGAGTAAATTCAGAGGATAAACACACATGGTCTGAAATATCTTATGAGCCTCTACAAGTTCTTATGGAACTTAATGAGGAAGCAGATCAATGCAGACATAATATACAATTGACTATAGAATGAATCCAGAATTTTTTTGTGATGAGACAGGCCTGGTTAATTATTACAGTTCATTATCCTATGTACTGTAATAATATAAAACTTTATACTTGATACTGATAGACAAGTACTATTATTACTTACAACTACCAGGGATGAATAAAGTATCTATGTATTTTAACATCAAATAATGGTAGGTTTTTGGGGGGTTTTTTTGTTTTTTTTTTAATGATTGCCATGCAGTGTTAAACTAGTTTTGATCATGATTAAATCAAGACTAATCAGGAATGTTTGGTCCTATATTTATTATATTATATATTTAATTTTTTCAGCCTCGATGTCTATTCAAATGAATATCTAGTATTGACACAAGTTTTAGTATCAATAAGTATCAACATTTGGACAACTCCAATTCAATATCATTCTTTTTTTTCTATTTTGGGCGTCGCTAAACTTCATCTCAAGTAATAATATTTGCCTATTTTGTGCCTGCTTTATAGAATTTATTTCATTCTGTAAAGGATTAGTTGAATTTCTGACTGCAAAATGCACACTCTTGTTGAAGGCCCTTTCTTATGCAAAGTGTTAAAACCTCTTACTATGCTGTTCTTGCAACACGCTTTGTTGGTTATAATGCATAATCATCCTGCCTTGTCAAATTACATTCCTCACATCTGATCGTTTCTAATTGTTTTAACCTTGTAGAGCAGACAGACACTCCGCATAGAGAACATTACACTGTGCATGAGAGACTGCCGTATGGTAAGAACGGGCACGCTATTCCCAAACCGGCCTATCCCCTGATACAAATCAAACGTCCTCTCCCGTCAGCTAGAGCGTAGTGACCCCATAGACAGGATCCTGCGCACAACCATCAGATTTTCATGTGGAATAGATGTTTATAATTAATATTTAATGCAATCTAGAGGTATATTTTTATGATGAGGGACCTGCAGGGTTTTACGTGGAGATAATAAGTTGGTATTGTTGGCTAGTGGTTTCCAACCTTTTTGTCTGGAGTACTTCCTGTTATGTAACAGTGTCTCTATACATTATAAATCTGTTTACTAGTATACTGTTTTTTCTTGTTTTAATGCTATTTGTGGCAAAATTATGCTACAGAAATATTCTTGAGGAGTTAAAATAGAGAAAACTTTATCTTCAAATATTCAATTCCACTTTCTTTTAGCTGTGAAATCATTACATGCCCCTTGGTCCCTATACCTCTTGTTGGTTGCAGGCCAGATACTGAGGCAAAATTCTCATCTATTCCGTGGTATCATTTTGCAGTGGTATTACCAGATCCTTGTTTGTTTCACACATAATAAATGATGAGTGAATTAGGCAGTGTCTGAGCACCTTTTCGACAGGATACACGATGCTGCCCTGGGCGACAGTAGTACAACATTAATTGAGAAATGTTATGACATAAACAGGAGTTTTAGATGGAGATTGGGTGTCTGATCAGTCAGCAAGCAGTGTTAATACAAAAGGCGAGTTAGCATAATTAGCTGGTGAACATGATGTAAGTCTTCATCACACTGCAGATGGAATTATGCAAGGCTTTTATGAGTGTTAGCTAGATTATAAAAAGCAGCATCAATTTGTATTTTGAGAAATTCATTTCTGGTGAAGGGGCTGTCATGTGGTTATCTCCACAGTGATTGCTTTGTTCCAGAGTATATCATTTCACATAAATTGCATTTAATCAATGCAGAAAAAAGATACATTAGTTAAATGTGGAAAATTACAGATGAAGCAATAACATCTCCGTAGCAAAACCCACCACCAGAAAAGTTACATAGTGCAACTTTAAAGCTACCATCTGTAATTAGACTGGCCGATCCATCCCTGTTGTATTTTCACATAGCACCACTAGATGTTATCTATGTTACTGTTGTCTAATAGTGTGCCTGACTGAAGAAGAGCAAAGAGCAGAGGTGAGACTGAACAAAGGCGAGGTGAGGGGGGAACAGGTTTCACATCTGCCATCTGCTGGTGAAAAAAACAAACAAATAGATGCACAGATGGTAGCTTTTAGAAGAAAATACACTGCAAAATATTCCTTGGGTACTTTTGGTTATATTTTTATGCCTTCGTGATTTCATTAGATAATTGTCATATTAATGTTATATCATTACAGTAACAACGTATGAAGTGCTTTGAGACAACTGGTGTCACTCCAAAATTACTAGAACTCTCTCAAAATATTCCTCATTGTCATTTCTCATCTGAAAAATCCACAATCCACCATCATTTGGTCCAGGATGTCCAGTAGGGAGTCCAGCCGGAGCAGCAGCCGGCACATCGCACGGCCCCATTATCTGCAGACAGGAGTTTTATTCTGACCAGTGTGAGCGGGCAGCAGACAGAAGAGGACATAGCCTCACACCCACTCACACTCCACACATGTCACAGGGACAAAGTGCTGAGAGCCTCCCTCATGATTTACTACAGTGGCTGTCATGGCGATGGCCCTGCTGGAGTGGAGTGGAATCACACAGAATATACAAGGAGCACCTGAGAGCCAATATCATGGAAAGCACTGGCTGCCTCGGCTCTATTTGTGTGAGTGTGTTTACGAGGTCAAATCACAAAAAAACTGTAAAAACATGAGAGGAGAGAAAGGGGCCGGTCAGATTTATAGAGTACCATTTCAGTTTTTAAAAGCCCTGCATTAACCGAGGTGATTACAGAGAGGAGGGGAGAGGGCAGTAAATCATGCCTTTGAAAACAGGGCTTTTTTCAGGTATGATTTGGTTAGCGTGTGGTGGGCGATGGAGAATGGACAAAGCAGAGTGGTTTTGTGGTCTCTTTCACATCCTGGTACTTTTTTTACAGTCCCCCTTTGATGTGCATACAAATTAAGGACTGTGGCCACACTATGACAGGTACTTTCCAGTCTGTAACATGCTTAAAGCAGACCTATTCTGCAAAATCAACTTTTCAAGGCTTTCTGCTTCTCATTTCCCCTCTCTAACTTATACTTAGAGTGATTTGTGCAATTTTGTGTGATTTGTGTGTTTGAACAATCTTTAATCGCTTATTTTCAAGACGAAATATTGCCGACCAATCTCCGTTTTCCCCTCCACTGGCATACGCTCACTGCTCTGTACTTACTTCATTCTCCAATTGTATTTTCTTAATCGATGATATGCATAGGATTCAGCAGCTTCGTCTAGTCATTTTGGTACAAATGAAAAAAAAATCCACTACTTGCTGGCTTGATCTGAAGCTATCCATCGGAGGTGCAGACAACTTCAGGGCTCTTTGTTGTGATGTGTTTAGCAATGTCAGCTCCCAATGGGCACCGCCATTTTCTAACATGGAAGTCAGCTGACTTGTTTATTTTATTTTATTTTAGTTGTTTTAGATGAATATTCAGATTTTAAATGTCCAAATTATAACATAATGATCCACGGCTGTCATAGATTATAACTATATGGCAGACACAAGCACAATATGTCTTGTTTAAAAGCACTGTTAGCACAAGCACTGTTAGCCAATGTTTTAGCCAAAGTTTCAGCCAAAGTTTCAGCCAATGTTGTGAAAGCAAGCAAGGCTGGTTCCTCTGAGTAGATAGGGGCCTGGGGGATGATAGGGACTTAGTTCTTGGTATTGTTATGTGTGAAAATGACTTTGGTCCATCAGAATTGTCCTTGAGAATTTTGGTTTCCCAATAATATCTGCTGTACCTGTTCCTGCCTGACATTTATTATTTCTCCAGTTTCAGGAAAACACCTTTTATGTGTTGTAAAAGAAAACGTCATTGCCTTTGCATTTTTGGGTCTGTTCCATTGTTTCTTTATCATGGCGCAACATCAGAGTGAGAGAAGTGCAGTGGTGGAAGGTAAGAAAGTACAAGCAGTAAAGTACTTTTTATATGTACTTTACTTAAGTCAGTTTTACAGTGGATAATTTTATTTCACTTCATTTGAGAGCAGGTATCTGTACTTTCTACTCCACTACATTTTTTATCTGGACTGAAAAGTAAAAGTACTTTTCATATGATTTGTGAGGTTATTTTAACCATGTCCGTGGTCACATCTTGACTAAAGTTTTCAAGTTCAAGCTTCGGCTTTGAGCAAATAAAAATAAATACACAAAATTCATCAGAAAATGTTTTAAATTGATTCATATTAGCTACTGCTGACCAAAATCGGTATCATTTTTTAAACAATATCACTGCATTTAACACCTTAACAAATTAACAACACTTTATCAAAATCTGTGTGAAATACTTTTTACTCTAAAAGTAAATTTTTAAATGGGTACCTAAATATTTTACTTTAGAAATACTTTTACTTTTTACTCTAAAAGTAAATGTGATGCTTTTACTTTTACTTGAGTAACTTTTTGCGTCTATATCTGTACTTTTACTTAAGTAACAAAATTGAGTACTTCATCCACCACTGGAGAAGGAACTGAACAAAACTCCCTCATGGTTCAAAATCAGGCACAGGGCCTTTTAATCCCAGTAATAAAAATGTAGCAACTATGGGCCTCTCACATTCATTCAAAAACATTTCGATTTATATTTCAGTTAGTTTATCCATTCTTATTGATGAATGGGTGGATGTTGGGGTATTAATATGTCAGATAAGAACTGACCCGTTTTGGACTTTTAATTTCACTTTGCATTTGCTATAATAGTTTTACCCACTTTAAAGTCATTCCTCCTCCTTCCATTTGAAACTCCGTGTAAAAGCAGAGTGCAGACTTGATCCCTTGTTGTGCCGGAAATGAAAGCCAGATAAAAGAGGTGATTATTTGCAATGATTAATTTGTGCTGCAGTCGGAGGCAGGAGACTATAATGACGATCTTGTTGGCTGACAGAAATAAGCTGGTGATTGTTTGCGATGTTTGGAAATATTTGCTTGAAGTTCCACAGACTCTGCATTCCTCTGACAAGATAAATGCGCTGATTGATTTGTGTTTTCGGTTGGTGGCCAAAACCATTACATTCTCACAAAAAACACAAATAAAAGAAAGACGTATTACAGATTTTTGTCAAAACATTGTAATTTGGAAAGAACTGAAGGACACGTTTTTATATCCTTACAGAGACAAGAAATCCTTGCCTGGTTTTGTCTTAGTTTTAGGCAATGGCAGATAATTGATTGGCTGTGGTAAACTTCGACCAAGGATGTTTCTGTTATATTGTTTGCAATAATTTTTGCAATGTTCAAAGGTGGAAAAAGTTAATTTAAGTTACTAATCACAAAACATTTTTGATTTTAGACCCATACAACAGATTATCTTATTCTGTTTTATTTGTGTGCTAAAATTTCACCTTCGATGTTGAAACTAAGAAAAACACTCT
>JACM01066689.1:0-19170 GCA_000787095.1 Periophthalmodon schlosseri | reverse complement strand
TCCAGGCTCCAAATGGTTCTGTTTAGCAGTGGCCAGTAGATGTCACTGTAAAGCTATAGCAAAAACACACACACACTACTTTTCATATTCCAGATACAATAGTTTAATTGAACAGGTGCCTTTGGAAACACATTTACTTTGACATTTTAACAGAAAAACCAAACACTGTACAACTTTAAACACTTGAAGCCTTTAGCAGGTTTACAACAAGAGCAGAATCATGTTTGTTTATTCTATTCAGCTGTTTCCCATTTGAGCGAATTGAAATATAAATGACATTAACCAAACTGTGTGAAGACGGAGGAAACATTCAGGATTTATCATCAAATTTAAGGCACAAAGTTTAATATAATAAATGTATTTTCAAACTGGAGTTGATTTAAACTTAAAACTGTAGTATTTTTTCCCTTTTAAATGTTTTCTGCAAAGAAGCTGAGTGAGACAACAGTGGCACAGTGAGTTAAGTGTTTACCCATCAATGAGAGGGTCTGTAGTTCAAACCCCAAACATCTACAGTAAGTTGTGTCATTGAGCAAAACACTTCACCCACATTGCCCATGTCAAATCATCTGCAGAGAATTTCATTGTGGCAATACTTAACAAAAATGATCTCCAAATGAATATTTTGTGACAATTTCAGACAAAAAATAAAAATTGAAAAAAAATATTGACTTTAAATTGAGTTTTTTCGTGTGTGATTTTACTTTGGTTCCATTCAAGTTTAAAATGAAGTTAAAATTAGAAGTGTGTAGCAATCATTTTAATAGTAATTTTTCACAGTCTAACTCAAGTAATGTATAGTACAGTGTAACAGTACTCTTACTCGAGTAATATATAGTACAGAGTAACAGTACTCCTACTTGAGTAATATATAGTACAGAGTAACAGTACTCCTACTTGAGTAATATATTGTACAGAGCAACAGGACTCTTACTTGTAAAAGTAAAAGTCGTGTAAAAGTCATGCCTCCTTTTCTCACTGTGAGTGAGTCTAAAGTGACTTGAGTTTTATGTAACAATATGAAATGATTTGAACATTTGTGTTTCCTGCAGCTCCTTCAGATGTGATTTACTAATTGTTAATAATTCTATAAACCAAAGTATGTGCAGTATTTTCTAAGTTTCAATTCGCTGTTACTTCCAGCAGTTTTGGTAATTTCAGGAAATACATTTACTTGTATTTGAATGAGTACTTTTCACTTTCATCTTGAGTCATGTTAAAGTAACAGTACTCTTGGTTGAGTGAATACTTTGGCGTCTCTGTCCACCTCTGCACGAGCGTTGTACGTGTCTTGTTTTTAAAGCAGTCGATTGTAGAATGTAGACGACAGATAAAACATAACATTAAACAAATACGAGATAAATTAAATGCAATTCTGAGCTGTATTTGCTAAAGACACTTATAAATATTGATAAAATGGTAAACTAAAACCTTAAATACTGAAGGGTTGTAAAATGATTGACTTCAAGCTGATTGAATTAATAAATCAGACATATTGTTCTTGTGTCGCTCTATATTTAGAATCTACGACACCTGTGGATCATTATGTCAGAATTTGGACATTTTAAATCACAATATTCATCTAAAACGACTTCATAAAAGAAACAAGTTCGTTGATTTTCAGGTTAGGTGCCCATTGGGAGCTGACGTCACCCTAAACGTCATCACAACAAAGCGCCGCATGATGTCGGCGCCCCCTGTGGACAGCTGCACATCACACTAGCGAGCAGCACATTTTTTTCATTTGAATCCTACGAGTATCATCGATTAAGAAAATAAAACTGGAGAAGGAAGTGCGTACCTCACAGTGGGCGTGTACGTCACAGTGGGCGTGTACCTCACAGTGGGCGTGTACTGCTGATCAAAATGGCGTCTTGAAAATAAGCGATTAAAGATTACTTAAACATGAATCACTCCAAATGCAACTTCAGGTGAGTAAATGGTGAAGGAAACAACTATCACATGATTAAAAGCTCTGAAAAAGTCATTTTGCAGACTAGGTCTGCTTTAAAATCACACAGTAGTAATATCTTCACTTTGGAAATAAAATCATGTCATATTTGTATGTTTTTCTATACAAAACGTGCTAAACCTTCTTCGCTACAGCACTTTGATCTGTACAAAAATAGCTTCTTTCCGACGCCTTCATCTTTTCAGGTTAAATACAGGCTTTGGAGCTAGATAAAGGTGCACTATGTAACTTTTCTGGTGGATGGTCTGCCACCTGCTCGTCTCCATGGAGATATTATGTTCCATAGTAAACTCATCTGTCTTATTCAGTTACAGGTGTCCTCATGCTAAAAAAACTCTTTGAAACATGGATTCCTAGATCTGAGCTGTGACTTGGTCTGCTGGGGTCACCTGCTCGTCTCCATGGAGATATATATGTTCAATGGCATACTATGGAACATGCCTGGCAACACAATAACATCTCCATGGAGAAAGGCACAAGAAAAGGTACGCAGTGCTGCTTTAAATTAAAACGACATGAATTTAGAATCTGAATCTGGATTTGAGTCAGTTTGACCAGTGAGGAGCAGCTGCTCATAGGACCCAGAGATTAATGGACTTGTTTCATTACTTTTATAAAAGCTTTCAAGGTAATTTAGGTTTAAGGTGGACTTAACTGGGGAATTGTGTCCTCTGCATTTGACCCGTCCTTCAGTGTCTCTTAGTTAAGCCTGCATTTGACCCATCCTTCAGTGTTTCTGGGTTAAAGCTGCATCTGACCCATACTTCAGTGTCTCTGGATTAAACCTGCATTTGACCCATCCTTCAGTGTCTCTGTATTAAACCTGCATTTGACCCATCCTTCAGTGTCTCTGAGTTAAGCCTATATTTAACCTATCCTTCAGTGTCTCTGGGTTAAGCCTGCATTTGACCCATCTTTCATTGTGTCTTTGTTAAACCTGTAAGGAGCAGTGGGGTCCATCTCCACATCTTGACCTCGTCTTGGTCAGCTCTACCTTATCTGGAGGATTTGACCCATTCTGCCTGTTTTATAACTTTGCACAAAATGAATTCTTTTGAGATTTGAGAGTTTTCACAAACACCCGACAGTCCATCCACCGTTAGATCAGAGATTGGACCAATCACAGGGCAGCATTACGGTGTGGGCGGAGCCGAATGAATGAAAACAAACATAGCGACGCCACAGAAATAGCTACAGATCAATAGTGTCTTAGTCTACCAACATTTTAATTACTCAATAAATGATCTGATCTGATGGACAGCAGGAAGGAGGAGCCATGAGCAGTGAGTCAGCGGGAGTTTTCAGAGTGAACACAGGGTTTAATCTCACTTTTGAGATGTGGAGCAGACCCTGTTTACTGGGAGGCCTTTGTGTGTATTGTTTTTAATCCCGTCTTGCGAGTTCAGTTTGGGTCAGACGCACGGCCAGATCATAGAGATACGTAGATAGATTTGAGAGCTCACGACACGCCCCCTTCAACTGCCCGACCCAGGGATTAAAAATAAAATAAATGATATTCAATTAAAAGCAATGTATTAAAGTTCCTCCCTTTGGGGCAGGACATGGTTAACTCAGTAGTATAAATCCTAAAAATGCCTCAAGCCAAAACCATCAAACTCAAAATGGCTTCTGACCAACCAAACCTTCTCCGCGTTAATGTGATGAAACAAGTCCAATAATCTAATTTCCTCTAAACTGGTCAGACTTACCCAAATCAGGACAAACACTGCAGATTCAGGTCAAACGAAGTACTTGTAGTTTAAAATGACCCTGTGGGCGGGGACAGAGTGAGTGCGTATAAACGTAAGTATTTGGGGGTTTAAAATGACATCACGGTCCGGTTGATGATATCGACGCAGTTCCGCAGCTCTGGCTCGGATATGGTGAGGGGCGGGGCGAAGCGGATGATGTCACCGTGAGTGGGTTTGGCCAGGAGCCCGTTGTCGCGGAGACGAAGACACACCTTCCACGCGTCGTAATCTGAAAACACCAGAGAGTTAGTATAAGTAACATTTTATTACAGTGAAAACACAGGTAAGTTTATATGAAACAGGAGAAGCCAGGGTTATAGATTTTATTTTATACAATTGATACATCACATTAGGGGTGTTTGACTTGTATGCCTATGGTGAAATGTTCAGCAGTTACCATGGCAACACAGTGCACACAGCAGCAGTAGCAAATAAAGTTTTAAGTCTCAAGAAAAGTCTCAAGAAAAATACATTTTCAGGAGCCTGTGATCAATCCGAGTGTTTATGGTCCTGTTTAGAAGTTTGATTTTCAACAAAAAGGTGACAGTGACTAACTGAAAAACTGTGGGCTAATGCTAGCTAGCTTGTGACTGTAGTGTTATTTGAGAGGGACTTGTTTAACAGCACAAATCAGCTCACCTGTTGTAGCTCCACCTAAGACAGTTCTTTCAGAGTCAGATTGTGTTAAAACAAAGCTCAGATTAAGGTCTAAGAAGCAACAGACAGAGCAGTGCCTACAGTTAGCAGTTAGTTAGTCAGCTGCTAAGTATTAATAGATTGCGTTCAGCATCATCAGATTTTAAACCTTCCGTAGTCTAAGTTGAGCTGGCGACAGGTGAGAATCCTCAGGTGGAATTCTCTGTGTAAGTGTCAGATGCAGATGTGTTGACCTGGTTTATGGTTAATATCTCTATAATTACTGGGCCTATCCACATGAAACAAAAACTGGAGCAAAGTTCAACGTTTTCTCTGTCAGTTTAAATAAACAAATGTTAAACACAGCTTGGATCTCTACAAATATGTTCTGAAAATCATGGGATTCTTGTATTAGTTTCTCACTTTTTATTGTAGTCTTCCATCTGATGTTAATGTTGTTTACAATGTGCGCTCTGAACACGATCCTACTTTTTACACATGAAGCATATGGTAAATAAATTTTCCATTAATTTTTCCCATACACTTTTTCAAAAATTCAAATATTAAGAATTCAAAGACATCAGCTACGTGCTAATCAGCTACGTGCAAAATAGCTACGTGCAAACCAGCTACCTGCTAATCAGCTATGTGCTAATCAGCTACGTGCATACCAGCTACATGCAAAGTAGCTACGTGCTAACCAGCTACATGCTAACTAATATCCATACCGCTATTGTTTTAAGTTCAAAAAGCACATTTAAAACACAAGATTCAGGAAAATGTTTAAATAACTTTGAGGTTTATAAAGTTTCAGAAACAGATTTTAAATAAAATTATAAGTCTTGTTGCCATTAGTTACCACGTAGCTGATTAACCCTGAGCTTTCAAACTGTTAATATGATAAGTCTGTGGGAAAAATGAATGGGAAATGGGGGGGTGGGCGGTGCCTGTTGGGTCCTTGGTGGTTTACCTTTGGTCTCCTTGATGACGACGGCGTTGAGCAGTCCTTTGCCCCTCACTGTGGTCACGATGTCTTTGGGCAGTTTGCTGAGCTCTGACCTCAGGATCTGACCCATCCTCTCTGCGTTCTCTGCCAGACGCTCCTCCTCCAAAACCTGCACAACACAATAAGGTTAAGAAGAAGACGCTTGGGTCTGGACTGTATCCTGTCTCCAGATTTTAGATGGCCGTGATTGACAGAAAGAGAAACGCATGGTCAGTTTGTGCCAAAACAAACAAAAAGGGAAGAAGACGGCACAGATATCTGCAGAGTAAACAAGCAAAGCACTAAACTCTGATGTAGAAGTAATAGATTTGGTTCTGAGTGATACGAAAATATTCAGAGACATGTGACACAAATAAACAGCTGTGATTGGACCTTCCTCAGTTAGGACAAAAGAAACAAGGTTAGCATAATCGTACACATGTATAAATAAATCTCAAGAGATCCTCGTCATGGTAACAGACATCCAGATACACACTGATACTTTGCAGTGACATCGCGCTGGTGGGGGTTATGCATGTATGTCTATGGCAGTTGCTATGGTGGCACAGTGTACACGTTAGCAAACGCATCCAAAAAAGTTTTGAGGTTTTCAACAAAATGGTGAGACTGACTAACTGAAAAACTGCTAATGCTAGCTAGCTTGCGATTGCAATGTTACTTGTGAGGGACTTGTTTAACAGCACAAATCAGCTCAGCTGTTATAGTCCCAGTTCTTTCTGGTCAAACTGTGACCAGATCCAAATTTTACATTCCCCCAGGGAATGTTGATGACACCAGCTACAAAGTATCAATATAGTGCAGCCCTAATGAGAAGGTGCATGTGGTTCATTTGACCCACCTCCAGGGCGGCGATAGCGACCCGGCAGGCCACAGGGTTTCCTCCGTATGTGGAGCCGTGCTCTCCGGGTTTAATGGTCAGCATGACCTCATCGTCGCACAGCACCGCAGACACCTACAGGGGGAGACAGAGAGACGAGGGTGAGTGAGTAAAAGACTCTATGAACATTAGCCTTTTAAAAAAACTACTGCTGCCCAGCCAGGACCAACTATCTGAGTTTATACTGAGCTCTTGTGTCTTTTTAAACTTTAAAAGAAGCAGTATGGGACTTTTCTGAGTGCCTTGCCCAAGGACACAACAGAAGTATGTTGACCAGACCAGGATTTTATGGCCCTCACGCCATGTTATGACTCTTCCACAGCGGTGCTAAAGTAAAAGTACTATACTTTTACTTCACTACATGAGAGAGCAGGTATCTGCACTTTCTACTCCACCACATTTATAACTGGATGTAACTTACAAAGTGTTTTCAAACCACCTGAAATGTCTGAGGGGTTCTTTTAAGCACGTTCATCGTTTCAGGAAACAAAAATATACAAATAAAAAAGCTGAAAAACTCATATTGAAGCAATGTTTTAAACAGTGTAGTTTTTATGTGAATGACAACACAAGGAGCAACAAAGTGAGACTTTGTTATTCCAGTGTTTCGTCCATGTTCTTTTTAGACTCTGGGGGAGGATTTTAGACTCTGAGGGGCCACCGTATTCTATTCTATTCACGATATCACAATATTACGGTTATTGTTACATCCCCAATGAGCAGCCTATAGTAAACCGTGTTTAAATCAGACATACTGTGCTTGTGTCGTTCTATATTTATAATCTATGACACCTGTGGATCATTATGTTATAATTTGGACATTTTAAATCACAATATTCATCTAAAACGACTTAATAAAAGAAACAAATCCGCTGACTTCCGCGTTAGAAAACTGCGGTGCCCAATGGGAGCTGACGTCGCCGTAAACGTCATCACAACAAAGCACCGCATGCTGTCGGCGCCCCCTATGGATAGCTGCACATCACACTAGCGAGCAGCTCATGTTTTTTTCATTTGTACCAAAATTATGACACGATGCTGCCGAATCCGACGAGTATCACCGATTAAGAAAATAAAACTGGAGAAGGAAGTGCGTACGTCACAGTGAGCACAGGAGTTGATCTGCAAAATGTCGTCTTGAAAATAAGCGATTAAAGATTACTTTAAAATGAAACACTCCAAATACAACTTCAGGTGAGTAAATGGTGAAGGAAGCAACTATAACATGTTTAAAAGCTCTAAATAGCACATTTTGGTTTGCTTTAAGTGTATTCATGAGTGTAATCTCACAGGGTAGACTCCTCCGGACAGCGCCTTCCCCAGGGCCACGATGTCAGGCCGGACGTTCTCGTGGTCCACCGCCAAACGCCGCCCAGTCCGAGCCAAACCAGTCTGCACCTCGTCTGCGATCCACAACACCTGAGACAGAGAGATACTGTTATTCTCTACAAATAAAATATGTTTATATAAGACACACAGAAGTGCACAGTTATAGACAGGGGACAGGTCAGAATCCTCAGGTGGAGTTTACTGTGTAACTGTCAGACGCAGATGTGTTGACCTGGTTTATGGTTAATATCTCTGTAATTACTGGGCCTATCCACATGAAACACCTGGTTTAGACCTCATTTAGACCTGGTTTAGTCCTGGTTTAGTCCTGGTTTAGACCTGGTTAAGTTCAATGTCTTCTCTGTCAGGATATACAAAAAAGCAAGATTATTTTTTCACAACAGCTTCAAAAAGTGGTGCCATTATTCAACCCCAAAGACGTGACTGTGACTAATAAAAATAGATTTCAATCTTCATTTCCTGAACATAAACAATATAGACTTTTAATAACTGCCATTTAACACAAACAAATAGTCAAATGTCTTTCTACAAAAACACACAGGGATACAGGAGGATGGGAGGGCATCTGACACACAGGATGTAGGAGGATGGGAGGGCATCTGACACACAGGATGCAGGAGGATGGGAGGGCATCTGACACACAGGATGCAGGAGGATGGGAGGGCATCTGACACACAGGATGCAGGAGGATGGGAGGGCATCTGACACACAGGGATGGCCTACCTAATAAATTACTCATTTGTCTGTGTTTAAACCTGTCTTGGTTGAGTTACATAACAACAGGTAGTTACAGTGATTAAAGTTTTACCAGAGAGAATCAGACGGAATTAGTGACAGTTTAAGACTCCAGACGCCACCGAATGATCACATTTTGACCTTGGGCCGAGCTCATAGTCTGTATAAAGAAGTGGACTGAGTGAGTGTGACGTCACCCACAGCGTTCGGCTCCAGTCAAATGAAGCTCATCGAGGCTAGAGCAGTTATAGGGGCCAATATGGAGCTGAGTTCCATATTTGGAATTCCGACCACGAGTATCATAGCAACCAAAGAGCCAAACCGGAGCGAGGATGTTGAAGGTAACGCCTCTTCCCGCCCACACTGCTGGTTTAGCAAGGGGCGGGCGCTTAGCAACGCTGTCGATCAAACCTGTTGCTAACACTGGCGGGAGTGACCTCGAGGAAAGAAGGCGCCTGATTTGTCTATTATTAATGTTCATATCGTGATTTGCGGACACAATAGTGAAATAAAATACATAAAATATGTTGGGTGCGGAGCTCTCAGACTTTGGTGAGGTGTTTTCGGAATAAAAGCCTGTGTTATTATTGTTTTATTTTGAAGACTCACGTTGTGCTTGGTGCAGAGCTCTCGGATTTTGGTGAGGTATCCCCGGTCTGGTACCACGACTCCGGCCTCTCCCTGGATCGGCTCCACCATAAACGCTGCGACGTTTGGGTCCTGGAGGGCTTTCTGAGGAGACAGAAGATACAGTGTTATAAGTGGTGTTGTATTTAGAGTGATTCACGCATGTTTGAGTAATGCTGTGCTGTCCAGCATTTGAGGCTTGAGCGCTGTTTTTACCTGCCCCCTATCTCCGCCCACTGCTCTGTGCTTCTGATTATTCAAAAAACTCCATGTCAGCCATGTTTTGTTCAAAATGCTGCACGGCCATTTTTCAACAACAAAAATAAAACATATATATAAAAAATGTAATAAAAATACGGACATGAAACTCTGCTGCTTGTTGCCAGTTCAGTGGAGCAGTTTTTAAGCAGTTTTAGATCAATATTGTGAAAAATGAACAAAAAAGAAAATGTAAAATAATTATCTACAGATTAAAAAAAAAACAAAAAAAAGAAAAGAAACTTCTTTAGTGAACTCTAACCAGCCCATCGTTAGTGCAAGCAGAATAAATGTGTCTGTAGTTTGTTTATTTATTTACTGTATATCCTCGTTAGCCGACCCCAATTTGACAGCTGCTCTTCATGAGGTCCTATTCAAAAATATTAATACAAAACTATTATACATTTAAAATACCATATCACGTATATAACAGCTCTAATACTACTCCCAAAACACGTAAGCTTCCTCCTAGGCCTGTCACGATAACACATTTTGAAGTGCGATATACAGGGTGTCCATAAACTCTCTTACAAAGGCAGTTGATCAGATATCTTCTTTCTATCTTTTTTACCTCATTTAATACACCTCTATATGGCACCATTAGTCACACAAAGCACATCAAGGCGATACTCAATTTCCTGCCATGTTCCCCTGTAGAAGAGCCTCATCAGTGGTTCAATCGCATCTGTGTCTTTTGCTTTAGTTTAGTAATGTGCCGTATCTTTGTTTGATACACGATATCTTTAACATATCCCCACAGAAAGAAATCCAGAGGTGTGATATGTGGTGAACGAGATGGCCACAGAACTGGTCCATCCCTTCCAATCCCTCAACGGTCGGGAAATGTTTGACTGAGGAACTCACGAACACGCAGACCCCGGTGTGTTGCTGGAACATGCTGGTTGGTTGAAGGTCCTGCAGATCTGGTGCCACATATTCAGTGTAAAGCTCGAGGTAAACATCTGCAGTAACTGATCTCCCGTGGAAGAAAAATGGACCAGTAATTTGATTGCACATGTGATTAAAAACTTTTATACCCACTGAGTACAAAAACTGCAGAGACTTTGTGGACACCCTGTATCGCTGAAGTAAATACAGACGATAATAATATTGAAACCAAATCTTAAAGCAGAAATATTCACAAAAAACTATTCTAAATGTATGATATTGTTAAACATTGTTGAACTCTGTGAATGAACAGGAGAATGAAACACTTGAGCAGTTAATTTGTGTCATTGTAGTTGATAATTCAACCTTCTAAAGCTCAAATCTGATCATACTGTAGAAAAAATAACCAAACATTCCCCACTACTACAAAGAAAGTCCTCACGATAAATATTGACCCCCAAAATTATTGTTACATTTATAATATATTGAACGATATAGTAAGTACTGTGACAGGCCTACTTCCATCAAAATATATTTTTTAAAAGTTAGTAAAATACAGTGTTCTTGTCTTTACCTCCAGAGCAGGGATGTCGTTGTACGGGATGAGCTCAAAGCCGGGCATGTACGGCCCAAAGCCCTCGTAGCTGCTCGGGTCAGTGGAGCTGGAGATCGCCGCCATCGTCCTGCCCCAGAAGTTTCCGTCTGTAAACGCAAATAAATGTTTTTTACATGTCAAATACGTTTTTTTAAAAGTCAAGATTCAGCTCACAGTGCACACTCTAAACACGTAACATTTAGCGTTATAGTTTTGGGGGAAAATGTAAATAAGTCGTTGCCAGGACGATGGGGTCAGATGGGATCAGATGGGGTCGGCTGGGGTGATGTTCCCACACGGCTATGCTAGCACGTCTTAGGGACATTTTTTCTATAAACTGCTATAGTTGTGGAGTTGTAGTGAAGGTCAGGACTTTCTTATCAGGCTTTAGTTAAGATTAGAGCCTAGTTTTAAGGCCAAGTTCACGAAAAGTCCGTGGCCACATCCAAACGCCGTCCAGACCAGAATCTCTGTCACCGAATATCTTTTAGGCAAGGCAAGTTTATTTGTTTAGTATAGTATTGGTACACAAAGTTATCCAAAGTTCTTTACAGAATAAGAAAGACATTAAAATCACAAAACAAACAAATAAAACATAAATAATCATCTTAACATTAATATTAAAAGAGAAGAGTGCAGAATAAAAACCTTTCAGTCACATGCACAGCTCAACAGAACCGTCTGAGCCTGGATTTTAAATGTGAGGCTGTAGGAACATGGAGCCGTGGGGAGACAGGTACGCTCCCAAGACTATAGACAAATGTATTTACACAGAAATATGTGGTTCTTACTCGCAAATATGATCTTGGCCTGGTTCTTGGGGACTCCCTTCACGTTGTAGGCCCACTTACGAGCCAGTTTACAGGCCGTCTCTCCAGCTTCAACCCCTGGAACAAAACACCAGACAGAATGAACAAGATTGATATTGTGAAAGTGCAGGGCAGGGTAGGGCACTCCTATCTGTCAGACGGGAGTTTTACAGATACTGGAGTAGAAAAATACTCAAGTAAAAGTATCACAGGAAAAAATCTACTTAAGTAAAAGTATTAAAGTAAGTATTAAAGTACTTAAAAAATAAAAAGTAAAGTATTTCCAAGTATCACAGGAAAAAATCTACTTAAGTAAAAGTATTAAAGTAAGTATTAAAGTACTTAAAAAATAAAAAGTAAAAGTATTTCACACACATTTTGAGGTCTTATAAGGCTTCAAATGTAGTGATTTTGTTAAAGATTTGTGCTGAATTTTGTTCAACAGAAACAATTAAATCAATATTTTTTTCCGCTGTTTTTATTTGTATTTTTTTTGTTTTGCTCAAATTATGAACGTGTTAAAAATAAACCCTCAGCCTTTTCAGCAGGTCTCAGACAATAATTAAAAATACTTTTACTTTTCAGTCCAGTTCAAAAACGTAGTGGAGGAGAAAGTACAGATACTGCTCTCGGATGTGGTGAAGTAAAAGTACAGATACCTAAAAATTCTACTTAAGTACAGTACTTTACTACTTTTACTTTGTTACCTTCTACCACTGGAGACGTGCTACTGGCGCCACCTGGGGGTTGATCGTGTTAACTACGTTTTAGTGAAATGAGTAGTCTAATCTGTCACATACAGCTTATTGGCCATATAAACCCGTATACGCCATAGTACAGGTCGGTTTCCTCATTACTAACCTGTGTTCATGGGCAGTACTTTGTCGTATCCAAACAGCGTGGTGATGTACTCCTCGTAGGCTCCCAGGACGTCGTTATAAAAGGCTCTGGATGTGAGGGTGAGTCTGGAGGCCTGAGCCGTCAGCGCAGACACGATCTTTGGGTGACAGTGGCCCTGGTTCACCGCGCTGTACGCACTCAGGAAGTCATAGTAACGGTTCCCCTCCACGTCCCACACATAGATGCCTGAACGAGAGGACGGAGACACTACTGTATTAGATATAAACACTGAAAACTGCAGTTAAAGTGCATATGACAGGTGACATATTAGTTTACATCATTATATTTAATATTTTATCTTGCCTAGTTTTTTTCTATTCTTGTATTTTTGGTGAAGTCTATCATTTTACCTCCTGGTTGGACGCGGGCAGCAGATATCACATATGTAGAAGTAATTCCATAGCTGTTACCAAGCAACTGTAATGTAAACAAGGGCCAAACTTACACAATAGCTATAGTTATAGCTACTTCCTGCATTTTTGCTCTTTTCTTCTTAACTTTTTTTTCACAAACTGACACTTAACTGGTTTAAAACTATGATAAATATTGACCCCAGGTACTACCCACCATACCAAGTTAGAATTATAAAAATATAAAAACCAGTCCAATGTCATATTTACTACTGATGTATTGTATTGTAATGTATGATTTAGAGTGTATTTTAATTTTATAATAACGTAACAGTAATTTTACTTCTTGTCGGTTGAAACCATAGCCTGTATAAAGAAGTGGACTAAGTGAGTGTGACGTCACCCACAGCGTTCGGCTCCAGTCAAATGAAGCTCATCGAGGCCAGAGCAGTTATAGGGGACAATCTGGAGACGAGTTCCATATCTGGAATTTCGACCGTGAGTATCATAGCAACTAAAGAGCCAATCTGGAGAGCCCCTTCCCGTCCACACCGCTGGTCAACCAAACCTGTTGCTAACGCTAGCAGGAGCAACCTCTGGGAAAGAAGGCGCCTGATTTGTCTGTTATTAATGTTCATATCTTGATTTATGGACAAAATAGCGAAATAAAAACACCAGGATCATGTAGAGCGGGTTAATACGAACATTTAAGACCAAAATGATGAGGCTCACTGCAGCAGTTACAGAGAGAGGGGCCACAGTTTTTCAATACAAATGAATTGGAGCGAGAGTTGATGGAGCCGGAATGCATTACCATGAGCACTTCCTGTTTGGAACGCGGCGGCTAGCAGGTTAGCTATGTCCATTTATATATACAGTCTATGGTTGACCGTCAAAATACAGATGAAAAACAGGCCTCTGGAGAACTCTGGGATATTTATATTGAAATGCTGCTCAATCTGCACTGACCTGTTTTATACACAGTTTGTTTTTATTGTTTTTAATAGTTATTTTTGTTGCACTTTGATCAACCTGTTTTGTTTTTAAATGTGTTATAAATAAACTTGTGCTGCAGTCCCTGAAATAAAAAAATGTCCCTCACCCTCTCCGCGCTCCAGAGCCACAGGAAGCGGATGGTAGTTGTGGGCTCCGTACTTGTCCTCTCGGGCGAAGATGTCCTCTGAGGTGAGAGCGCCGCCCTTCAGTTTGGAGGCGGCAGTGGAGGACGTGAGTTTGGAGCCGGAGTGAAGGAACCGAGGCAGAGAGCGACCGAGCTGAAACACCGCACGCTTCATGGTGAGAAATCTGCAGACGACAAAGAGACTGTCAGTGTAAAGTCACTTTGCAGCTGATGTCATCAACATTCTCTGGGGGTGTGATGCTAACTGGAGGCACTTCTCTGTCTGAAGCTCTGTTACTCAAGTTAGACTTTAATTTGAGCTTAGTTTTAACACAATCTGACCATAAAGAACTGACTTAGTTGGAGCTACAACAGGTGAGCTGATTGGTGCTGTTAAACATGTCTCTCAAATAACATTCCAGTCACAAGCTAGCTAGCATTAGCCAACAGTTTTTCAGTTAGTCTCTCTCACCTTTTTGTTGAAAATCAAACTCCTAAACCTGAAAATGTGCTGTTTAAATCCATTTTATATTTTTCTTAAGTTTTTAGACAATCTTAAAACATTTTTGGTAGTTATTGCTAATCGTGCATTGTGTCGCCATGGTAACTGCTGAACATTCCTCCACAGATCTACATGTAAAACACCCCCAACATGATGTCACTGCAAAGTATTAATAGGTTGCATTCACATTCTAGATTTGATGTCATAGTTTTAGATGGAGAGAGGGGCCTATATAACTTTACGAGACACAGTTTTGTTTTGTTTTTTTTAAAGAATTATCCAAACTTCTGATCCGCAAATGTTGAACCTTCTCATTATTAGTTTGGGATTGGCTCCACAAACTTGTCATCTTAATCTTATGGCTTAAAGTCCTTTTAACAACAATCACATCTTTGGGGTTGAATAATGGCACCACTTTATGAAGCTGTTGTGCAAAAAATAATATCACCTCTGTTTATTTATACTGACACAGAAGAAGTTGAACTTTGGCCAGTTTTTGTTTCATGTGGATAGGCCCAGAAATTACAGAGATATTAACCATAAACCAGGTCCACACATCTGCAGTCGGACAGTTACACAGAAAACATAATGAAAAAAAACATCTTATAACAGTTTATAACATGAAGAAATCATAGATTTAAGGGCAATATCTTTATATAAATACACACATTGGCAGAGTAACTAAAGGCGCTTTTTAAACATGTCTCTGCTCTGATTCAGGCTGGATTTTAAATGTGCTGAGCCAATCTTTCCTTTCACTTTTAACAATGATGCAGGGGCCATTTTAATCCCTGTGAGTTTAACCTTTGTGGTTTCAGCCTTTTGTAAAAAAAAGGAAAAAAAAAAATTATATCGCTCAACGAACATTTACAGGCCAAATCAAAGAGTGGAACAGTTTTCCTCATCACAGACATACCTGGAGTTGTGTTTTGAGTGTGCTGTTTGTGACACATGAGGTTGTATTATAAATGCACCTGTCTGACCAGTGCGCCTGTCATTTTGTGTAGTAGGTTCATGTGTAGAGCTGTCATACATCACTCATATGTTTCTACATGCATAATGATAATGCCATAGATCACAATAGAACTGAAGGCTCAGCTGCATAAATGAGGTGTAGGAGTAAGACACATCTGTGGAGAAGCAAACAGCCACTGCCCTGTTTGTACAAAATACAGTCAATTACAGCCCAATATATATATAACTATTAATAACTATGTAGGTCTAGGTCTTCTCTAATTTGACTCGAAATGGCTCAGTATATATGCATTTAATGTCAGTAAAAATACATATACTAGTTTGCAATGTAATTTGTATAAAAAGTGGTGTTATTACATTGTTATCGACTAAATACTGATGTCCACCCCAAGTCTGCTCCTACCCATAAAAGTCACCGCAGGCTACTGCTTAAATAATTGTTTTAATTGAAAACTAAAAGAAAAAAGCATTAAAATTAGGTGCGGGTCTACAGCGGTGCAAAAGGGGGCAGAGTAACTAGACCTGTCAAGATAACACATTTTGAAGCCTGATATATCGCTACAGAGAAATACTGCGATAAATGATAATATTGAAACTACTGTATGCCACTAATAAAGATTTAAATAATGCAAGATAATACCAGTGAGCCATTTTTAAATAGTTTCATTAAAAGACATGAGCTTCAACAAATAAGCAGCAGAATGTACCAATAATTAGGGACTCGTTCACACCTCCACAGCTCAAATCGTATCATATTATAACAAAAATTCCCAAAATCTTCCCACTTTTACAAAGAAAAAGCACTCACAATAAATACTGAGGCCCAAAATATATAGTTCCAGCTTTCATATACTGAACCATAAGTCAATATAATGATTATCATGGCAGGTCTAAGTGTGACCTCTTTTAAAATAGTTTGCAGTCTCATTTTAGGTGTGTTACATAATGACACCTTATGGATGAGTATTGTCTTTGCAGCCTTTCGAAGTCAAATGCTCCTCGGCTGGTTTGGTCTGGACCTGGGCCTGGCGTTAATTCACTCGCTCTGCCTCACCTCTGCACAGAGCTGTAGCTAAAGCCAGTCGGAGCTGCAGAGGCTCAGGTTGCGCTCTGCTGCTTAATACGATGTAATCTATAAATAAGTTTGTCTTTTTACATCTGTTTGTGATGAGACTCAGTATTTACCTTTAAAGAGCAGCGTCTGACCTGCAGATCCTCCACAATGAGTTTAGTGACTCAAACGAGGCTGTGATTGTTGTTGTGCGACGTGAAAAAGAAAATAAAACTATACACAAAAGACGTCAAAGATCAACTGTTGAAAGTAAGAGGTCTCACTCTGCACTTACTGTAAAAGCACAGAACTCTTACTCTGACTAGTTTGTGAAGCCAATATTTATTTTGAATAGCTTTTTATTAATTAAACTTATACACACTTATACAAGTGTGTAGTATAGAGTTTATAAGTGTGTAGTATAGAGTATAACTTGTATATCCGTGTAAAAGTAATTAACCAACTTACTTATTTAGCCTTTATTGTTGAAGCAATTAAAGGACAATATATTACGATAAATAAGTGTCAGGTTCTGGTGCAGCCAAATTAAAATCATCTGGAGCGCTGGGTAGTATTGTTCATAAAAACAACACACTCCAATTTGAGAATGGATGAAGAAATCACAACCCGAGAGAGATTTTTCAGCCAAAGGCAACACTGGCAGCAGTTACATAACAGGTCTGTGAAGTAACTCATGTAAATATAGTGCATTACAGATACTGAAGCTACTTACTCGAGTAATATACAGTACAGGGTAACAGTACTCTTACTCGAGTAAAAGTTGTGGCTTCTCTTCCCACTGTGAGTAAATCTACAAGTAACAAAAGCTTTATGTTGACAATATGAAATGATCTGAACATTTGTGTTTCCTGCAGCACTCCTTCAGATATGATTTAGTTTGTCTCATTTTTAGGTATAAATAACAAGATTTTGTGCATTATTCAAATTATAAATCAGTTATATCCAGACAGTTACTCTTTCTTGACTAGTAGTTTCTCCAAATACTTTTTACTCTTACTTTACACCACTACCACTGCTGTACTTCTAGTTGAGTAATACAATTTGAAGTAACTGTACTGTCTAGTGCAATGGTTAGCTACTCTACTGTATCCTTCCTCTTCTGTGCAAATGGAAAACTACCCAAATCCAGTGCAAATACAGAACTGCGAGATAATCAATAACTTTTGCGCATGACTACGGGCACAATGTCAACAAAAAGCACCTGGCGTGGCCACGTAGTTTGACACGCCGCGCTGTCCTCGTGCCCCGTGCATTTGATAGGTCCAAAACCACCCACACCCACACGTATTACGACTCCTGCTGCTAAAATAAGACCAAAGAACTACGCGCTATTCAACTAATGTGGCATCAACTAAGTATCAGCGTCGTATTGTTGGAGACGCGCTTGGGTAAAATTACGCGCGTTCAGCTGCAGGTTTTTAGGTCTAAATATGTAATAAATAGTTAAATAAAGTTACCTTATCTGTACTATAAATGATCTGGTGCAACATCTGTGCATTTTAAGTTCAATACTTCTTTAGTACAATAGTGCGTAAGGAAATAATGGCTCGAGTTCACAGTGATACAAAAATTACACCAAAATACATTACTTTATCATTTACCACCACAATTCTGGCAAACTAATTAGATTTCCGTGGTGCTGTCGCGTTGTTACACAGGTACTACGTGAGACTTACCTGTATAAATAATTAGTTAAGCGTTTTAAATTCTGCTAATGGTTTTAAATGGCAAGTACCTCACGCTCTTTTTACGCAAAGCTAACAGGCTAGCATCAGTAGCATCCCTCATCGGCTTATTCAAATCGTGAATTAAATGCATTTTGACAGCGTCGCCATGCAAAAGGACTAGATTCATGAGATTAAATTAAAACGTGGGCTGTAACTGTACGAAAAGGCGAAACGTCGTACCTGTGTGGAGACTTAAATTCGTGATAAAAGTCCGTAAAATGCGGGTAGATTCTTGGAGAAGCGCACGGCGGAGGAGAGGTTTTATATGAGGCGTGATCCGTTGGGGGCGTGCGTCATGACGTCACGGAACATGCCGGGCTCACGTATGCTGCAATGCCTGCAACGGATTACAAACACACCTTAAATAAGTAAAATATATTATTATTACACATTTGTTTCTAAGGAGAGAACTTGTCCCTCTTTTGGTTGTCTACGCATTTAGACAATACCTCACTTTTTCACTAGATCTGGAAGGTTAAAGGTTCGATCAGATTCAGATCAAATCTTTATCAAAATCACCACATTTGAAGCTTTATTAGACCTCAAATGCGTGAAATACTTTTACTTTTTACTCTTTAAGAACATTTTTAAGTAAGTACTTTAATACTTTTACTAGTAGTAGATTTTTTTCATGTGATACTTTTTCTTGAGTATTTTTTGCCCATGTATCTGTACTTTTACTTAAGTAAAAAAATTGAGTAGCTTTCCTAAAACTTTTCAAGCACTTTAGCCTCTCCATCTCAAACTTCCATCATATTTTGGGTATAGTTTGTGTGTGTGTGTGTGTGTGTGTGTGTGTGTGTGTGAAACAGGGAGGAGTTTAAATGGTCTTGATTCACTAAAACAGGTTTGAACATGTTAAAAATTTGGCTTACACATACAGTGGGGCAAAGAAGTATTTAGTCATACACCAACTGTGCAAGTTCTCCCACTTAAAAAGATGAGAGAGGCCTGTAATTTTCACCATAGGTTCACTTCAACTATGAATACACTACAGAATCGGGGGAAAGAATCCAGGAA
>KN485276.1:0-11898 GCA_000787095.1 Periophthalmodon schlosseri | reverse complement strand
CATCTGCATCTGAAGAGACAACAAACAATCATGGAGTATAGTTGGGAAGCAGTTTTTCACTTCTTTTCACTGGTGGAGTCTGAATGTAACCAGGCTTGTATTATTTTGAACTGGTACATGGAGCCTTTGTTGTTGTTGCGGTGTGGTGTTTCCTGTTCCTGTTTCCTGTCTTATCGGTGGCTCACTTTTATGTCTCCCCAGCAGAGGGTTTCTCCTGCTGCATATTTGAACAGGGCATTCGCTGCACACATATCAGGGTTAACATTAGCATGTGGCGATCTGGAACGAGAATTAAATAAATGGCAGTCACTTTTCCAATGTCCACGCTTGTGAGAGTAATTACAGATTTTGTGAAAACGACCACTCTAAAACTCAGCTTCAGACGGTTTCCTTGAAACAGGTCTATTTTCACAAGGACCAGAAACACTGTTGTCATATAGTAATCATCTGCAAACACCCGCACACAGCAATAGAGAAGATGAGCAGCAGCAGAGCACAGCACAATACGGCCTGGGTTGTCACAACCTCAAAATCCTTGTACATTCTGTTTGAATCCAGAAGTGTCTAGTACCAGACCATAGACGTGCTTCTAACGTGGTTCACCCACAGCTGCTCATTTGTATCGCATGTCTTTCAAATGCAGAAGACATCTATAACTTGAGCCTTTTGTCATTGCATACTTTTACTTCAACTTGAGATTATTTGAAAGTTTTGCCTACCTCCATCTCATAATACACCAATCAAAAGAGTAGTAGGGCTAGTTTTTGCTCAAATACATGGGAAAAAATCAGGTACAGGAACTATATATTCTTTCCTTACCCCTTTTCTTTATATTTTGTCCACAGAATCTGATCATCAGTCTGGACCAGTGCCGCAGGACCCTTCCGTACGTGGACATTTGCCCTAGATGTTGTGCCCGCACCCAGCTCATTTTGGGGCTGAAGAAAACTGCACCAGTTTGCATTGACTGTGCTGTAGACCCAACCTGGACCAACCCACAAGAAAACTGGGGCGAAGGCGGAGTCGTCGTGCACAAGGGTCAAGAATTCCAAGGCAACATTGGAGCAAGTCGGATTATCATACAGCATCCCAAATACACAGTGTTTGAACGATTAAATGGAGACAAAGAGTTGGTAATATTGTACAATTATTCAGGCAGAGCATACATTCTTCCAAGGCGCAATGGGAAAGTAATATCTCAAATGCCAAATGTTCCTTCAAGTACCCCAGCAGAGAAGCCTAGCAAGCAAAATTTTGGCGAGTTGAACAGAAAAACGAAAGCAAGCAACTTGGATCAACTAGTGCATTCAAGTCCGCTACTTGTCGCAATGTTACTGAATGGCCAACAGGCGAAATCATCTCAGCTTGCAGTCTCAAAAAAACATGGCAAGCCACCAGGGGGCACAATTGACAAGATATGCACAGCCCTACAGCAAGAAAAAAACAATAAAATAAAAATGGACCAATGTGTAACGCAAAAGTCATGCAACATCTCCACGAGCATGTGCGGCAATAAGGTGGCTAAGTCTATGGAGCAAAATGTAAACAATAGCTTGCATGCTAATCATAAACAAGCAATGTTGTCTAATTTTGCAACTTCATCAGCTCAATTAAATCCAGCAAAAAGCCAAAAACAACAAAAAGCCAAACAAACAGGGGTGGATCAGCTTAACATCCCGAAGGAGGACAATTATTACCCAGGAAAAATTGGCAATGCGATGGTTAACCCTATGAGTCTAAATAATAAAGTAAGCTTGAATGATAGCAGACTTGCTTATGAGCTAAACTGGGTATTTCATGAGTATACTGGCCCTAAATGTGAACCAATGAGGACAGCCAATGTACACAATTTGCAATCCTCAGACATTTTCTGCTGTGCTTTGACAAATCATTCACAAAATAACGCAGTAGATGTAGTAAACAATTGCTGTGTCCAGTCCTGTGGGACAAACTGGACACCAAACCAAAATATTTTTAGAATCCAAGGAGAAGGAATGCCAGTTTACGCCCAACATGCAAAACTGCCCATGGTCGGAACCAACGTAGGGCATGCTGTGCCACCAGAGGGAGCTGTTGACTGGCGATTAAAGATTACACAAGGAAATGTTCATCAGTTTGAGTTGTCAAATCAAAGCATCCACAAATTGAGCAGCTGCTACCCTAACAGCATATGTTATTGTGAGTTGGATAAACAAAAGGCATTGCCCAAGTTAGCAACTTCAGCAGAACTAAACAGACAGCCATGTGGTAACAGCTGGCCATACAATGTTGGACAAAACAATATGCTGCAAACTGATGAGATTTTAAGCAGAAAGCCGTTAGATGAATGGTACCAAACAAGTGTATTTTGCAGTAATATGGCTAATCCTATGACATTAGCTGACCCTGTAATTCATAAACAACAAGTAGAAATTTCAAAAGCAATGAATTGGTCATACAATATTACAAGACAGGAAAATCAGATGGAAACACAAACTCTAGCTAATCAAAATCTGGGCAATTGGTTATCAACTAATCAATCAATCAATCAATCAATCACTAATAATTATCATCAGTTTGTCAATCCTCAACCAGTGCCACAGGTCACAACCATTGCAGCGCAAGTACGTTCACCAGAGGAAGCTCTTGACTTGACATGCAAGCGTGCAATTCATGGTCAGCATGATACAGTGAAGCCAATCAACCAAGAAAGCAGCCATTTGTATCCGCATAGCATTTTCAATAGTGATTTAGTAGTAACTGAAACATTGTCAACCTCTACAAGACAAGCAAAACCACCAGAAAAAGGGCTTAATATGGCTTACAAGATGGGAACACAAGAAAACTGTACTCAAATTGAGCCAGAGAAGACAAGTAATCAAGCAGTGTCTAGAAATTGCTACCCCCATAGCATATTCGATTTACCTAGCACAAAACCATTGTCAACTTCAGTAGAGCAAGTCAAGCCACCAGAAGAGATTAAAAGGGCAAACAAGGTGGCCACACAAAAAAATCGCAAACAAGTTAAAAGAACAGAAGCTAGCAAAGGGGTTATATGGTACCCCACACTGCAACCGTGGCTCGCAACGTTAGCCACTCATGTCCAAACACCACAGCAAGCAACTATCTTGACATGTAAAACTTCATCTCAAGAAAACTGTACTCAAAGTGAGCTAGAGAAGATGAGTAACCAACAAGTCTTTGAAAATGGCTACCCTTATAGCATCTTCAGTTTGCCAAGTACAAGACCATTGCCAACTTCAACAGAACAGGTCAAGCCGCCAGAAAAGAAAAGAAAAGGGGCAAAGAAAATAGCCACACAAAATTGTAATCAAGTTGAAAAAGCAAAAGCTACCAACAAAGCTGATATACTGCACCCCACACAGCAACCACAGCTAGCAACGTTAGCCACTCATGTCGAAATGCCACAGCAAGCAACTACCTTGACATGTAAAACTTCATCTCAAGAAAGTCTTCCTCAAATTAACAAGCCACCAGAAATGAAGACTGAAAAGGCAAACATAATGGCTACAAAAGTCAATTGTAATCAAGTTGAAAAAGTAAAAGCTAACAATAAAGTGGAAATATTGGACCCCACACAGCAACTGCAGCTAACAACGTTAGCCACTCATGTCGAAATGCCACAGCAAGCAACTATCTTGACATGCAAAAGTTCATCCCAAGATAAGTTTACTCTAATAAACAGAGAGGAACCAAGAAATCTGAAGAACATGGGCACATTCCCACTTGCAAACACTTCAAGAGGCAAGTTGCTTGAATTTGACACCATGGAAGACTTCAAAAATGCTATCCTAGCTCGTATGTTTGCAGCTCCAAAGAAGGAATCGAATGCAAAAAGTAATATGGAAAAAGATAAAGGCAGTGAGAATGGGAATGAGGACGGACCTTGCATAGTACACCAATATCCAAAAATATCAAACCCTGAATTTACCTCAATTCCTCAAGACAGGGAAACCAGAAAGATGGCTGACTTCACTCAGACAAAGTTGGGCCAAAATGAGAACAACATGAGTTTAACAGAACAAGTTCTTAACAAAGAGACTGTATATCAATTTGAACAAACCTTGGAGCAAGATGATGACACAAAAGATGCTGCTAAATGTGAGATTGCCAATAAAAAGGGAACTGAGCCAAGAATCCAAAAGGCAGTGAGTAAACAGCTAACAAGAAGGCTAAAGGTAAAAAGACATTATGTTGATTGTGAGGGAGTGGAGGACACTGGATATGGAGGAAAAAGTGTGGAAAATGAAGGAGAAGTCACTGAAGCTACTCAAAGCAAACCAGATATGTCTAAACATCAGCAAAAAGAAGATGCATCACTAAATATGTCACATTCCAACAGTGACACGCATTGTAAAACATCGGTAGAATTAATAATGCAAGGAGGGAAAGATCAAATTGGACCAAAAGTGTGCACAACAGACTGTCCAAGTTCTCGAATTGAACCAAAGAATCAAAACACAGGACAAAATATTCAAGAAGACACATGGAACTTGATGGATTGTGCAGATGAGTTTCAAAAATCTAAAACAGTAAGTGAGCAACTAGTGAAAGAAAAGGAAGGACAAACTGGCACAATTCAGAAAGTTAAGAGTCAGACAAACATCCATGGGGTAACAACAACTGTTGAAGCATCACCAGAGCAACCAAAAGACAACATTGAAAACCTTAGACAAGATTACAAATGTCGAAATAACGCATTGAGAATCTGCAAAGAACTAAGAGTAGAATTAGTCGACCTTGTGTTTGTGGATGCTTTGGGAAAAGCTGATCAAATCTGCATGACCAGACAACGTGAGTCAACTTATGCCTCCAAAATTGTTGATCTTCTAGTAAAGCAACACGAAGACTGGAGAGATTGGAGTTTGGAGATAGATACTGAAAGTGGGCTTGTCTTAAGGAATGGGAAATCTATCAAGAGTTCAGAATCACTGCCATTGTACCAAGATCAAGAAGAATTTGAAGAATATATATACAGAACAAGAAATTTTAATAAAACGCATTTCTCTGCAAGCCCAAAAACTGACACAGTGCCAATGAAAAATGGCTTTAGAGAGAAATTGAAAAGACAAACTACAGATGTTGACCATCAAGCTGTAGCTAAGAAGCAAAGGACTCAAGAACAAGAATATAGTAAAAGCAAAATGAATAGCAGAGATAGAAAAGACAAAAGTCAAAGCCAGAAATCAGCTATACGTTTGGAGGTATCGCAAGTTCAAAAAGGACTCGGACTACTTCAGCTGAGAGTGAGTTCAATTCCAGAAGATTTACGCAAGCATCCATACGCAAGAAAAGCTGGAAAGTCAATACATAAAGGCTTTTGGAAGACAAAAATGTTTTTAAAACAAAAAAGTTGCCTAAAAATGGGTAGAAAGAAGAAAGTCCTGAAAAAGAAGGCCCCTAGTTATGTTCGAAAAATGCAAACTCACACTAAAAGTAAAGATCCAAGGCACTACAACCAGAAAACAGGAGATAACTTGGCAAAATCTTTAAAGCCAAAAAGTGTCGAAAGATCAGCAAACGCAAGCTCAAACAAAGATTGCAAGACAGGAATGAACACCAACAAACGTATTTCTCTTAAAAATTATAAAAATAAGCATCGGAACCCCAAACGACAAGTTCTTGAACAAACTGATAAAAAGAAGCAATGGAGTCGAGAGCAAGAAAGCAAAAGCAAAAGCAGTAATGAGTGTGACAAGAGCAAGGCTGACACAACAATGCTTTCAGTCAAGATAACCCAAGATCCCACAAGACAAAGGACTCTTGAAATCAGGAAATGCTTCCTGGAAAATTTGTCCAAGTATGTAAATGCAAGAAATGTTGTCAAGTCAAAACAAAAAGGCTGTATGCAGACAAAAACATTTTTACAACAAAAAAATTGCTCAAAAATGGAGAGAAGGAAGAAACTGATAAAAAAGATTAATGCTTGTCATGTTCGAAAAATGAAAACTGACACTAAAAGTAAAGATCCAAAGAATTACAACCAGAGTGAAGGAGATAAATTATCACATTATTTAAAGCCAAAAAAGATACAAAACTCATCAAAGGGGAGTTCAAAAAAGTATTACAAGGCAGGAATAAACCCCAAACGACAAGTTCATAATCCAATTAATAAAAAGAAGAAATGGACTCAAGAGCAAGGAAGTAAAAGAGAAAGCAGTAATGATCGTGACAAGAACAAGGCTGACAGAACAATGCTTTCAGTTAAGATACCTCAAGATCCAAAAAGACAAAGGGCACTTCAAATCAGGAAATGCTTTCAGGAAAATATGTCCAAGTATGAAAACGCAAGAAATGTTGTCAAGTCCAAACAAAAAGACCATAGACGGAGAATGGAGATTTCAAAACAAGAAAGTCACCCTAAAATAGAAAGAAAGGAAAAAACGCCAACTATCATGCCCGCTTGTAAAGATCCCACTGAAAGTAAAGTCTCAAGGCAGTACAACGAGGATAAAGCCAATTATGTAAGCAGTGACACAGCTAAGGATGATGAAGAAACAATGCTATGTCAAGACTTACCCCAATGTTCAAAAGATCTAGAGATGTTTCACCTCAAAAATGCAAGGTCTCAAAAACCTGCCCAAGATGATGCAAGCTCAAATAAAGATTACAAGAAAGGAATGAACACCAAAACGCGGATTAGTCTTCAATCTTATAAAAAGAAGCATCAGACTCAAGAGCAAGAAAGCGAAGGTGAAAGGAGTTATAAAAATGACAACAACAATACTGACAGTACAATGCTTTTGGTCAATAAACCTCTAGGTACACTTCATTTTCACCAATGCTATCCAGAAGATTTGTCCAAGTATGCAATTGCAAGAAAGGTCAGACACCGAATTGAGGAAGACTTTAGGCAGGCAATGGAGAAAGTAAAATTGCCAACTAAAAAGGCCCCTTGTCATTTTCAGAACCTGCATAATCCCACTGGTTCAAGGCACTACAACCAGGATAAAGGAAATTTTGTAAGCATTGACAAATCTTTAGTTAAAGAAAAGGACTTATACCAACATTCCAAGGATCTAAACAAGGTTAAACTACAAGATGTAAGGTCTCAGAAACCAGCCCAAGATAAGTTTGCTCTTTCAGTAAATCCAAAAAGTGTAGAAAAATCATCTAAGGCAAGCTCAAACAAAGCTTACAAGGAAGGTCAATTTGAAGTTCCTATTCAAATTGACATAAAGAAGCAGGGGACTCAAGAGTATGTGAGCAGAAGTGAAACCAGTAATACAAATGACAACTGCAAGGCTGATAGAACAATGCTTTCAGTCAAGAGACTTCATGATCCAAACAGACAAAGTACACTTCAAATCCACAATTACAATCCAGAAGATTTGTTCAAGTATGAAATCGCAAGAAAAGTCAGAAACACAATAGAGGAAAACATTAAGCATACAACAGAGAATTCAAAGCAAGAAAGTCTGCCTGAAATGGAAAGAAAGGAGAAACTGCCAACAAAGATGGCTACTAGTCATGTTCAAAACCTGCAAGACCACACTGAAAGTAATTACTCAATGCACTGCAACCAGGATGGAAATTGTGTAAGCAATGGCACTGCTAATGATGGAGACGAAACAATGCTACGTCAAGACTTTGCACAATATTCAATAGCGCTAGACACAATTAACTTAAAATATGACGTGGCACATTCAGTAAAGCCAAAGAGTGAACAAAGATCAGCAAATGCAAGTTTAAACAAAGGAAAAAACACCAAAAAACTAATTTCTCATAAAAAATATCAAAAGAAGCATTGCACTCATGCCAAAAAGAGCAAAGGTGAAAGGAGTGAACGCAATAGCAACAACATAGCTCTACATCTAAAAAGAAATGCATTCTTTAGGAGAAAAAAGTCAAAACGATTTTTTATTAAAATGGAAAATAGCAGTAAGAATGTAGACTATCGTAAGGCTCACAGAAAAAAACAGCGTGGATCAGTAGACCCAAGCATATATCACGCCAATATAGAGTTTACAAATCCAGAATATATTGCAATGTGTGAAATGATTGACAATTTAATCAAAGAGGACAATGCTTCCCAAACAAGTCCATTGTTTTTGGAATTACCTCAAGATACCAATAATTTACATGATCAAAAGTTTACGAAACCATGCACAGTCACTTCTCAAAATGAGCTAAGATATTCAGAAAGTCAAGTAATTAAGGCAGAGATAAGAATTCCAGACCAAAAAAGGAAAAGAGATATTGGAAATGATTATGGTAAAGCTCAAGATTTTAAAAGGTTATCTAAACCAGATTGCTTATTGCCAAAATCGTATCAAAGGGAAAGGCACTCAAAAAGACAGAGGCATAGCCCTTATCATAAAAGAAGAAGTGGAGCCTGGCGTGACGCTGATTATCATAGAGCTTCTGAGTTTGAGCGAGATCGGGAACGACTACTTGCAAGGCAAAGAATTTATGGTGTTTTTTACAAGCATGAGAGGTCCACCATAAACAAATATGATACTAGATATGATATCAACAATGGTAAATCTCATAGAGAAAATTTTGAGAGAAATGTAAGAGAAAGAAGTCCGATGCCAAGATGTCAAGATGATTTCAATAATTTGGTAAGGCAACAAAATACAGAATTACCATCCACAAATTGCCAAAAAGGAACAGTTTATGAACTTACAAAGGCAAACCACACCATGACAGACACAAGCATGGTTACAAGACAAGAAAACCAACTTCCAGACCTAAAGACTGCAGAAACTAAAGAGCCCCCATTACTAGCAAGAATGCAAAGAGAATCCCAAACTGCTAGCGCTTACGTTCCTCTAGCTAGCATGCCCTGTCATGCAACTTCAAGCAACGAGGGAAGGCAGTTAGAAGAAGGAGGTTCTAGTGAAATGAATGACCCAGTAAATATACAGATACATGTGTTTGACAGAAACAATCGAAGAATTAACCCAAATAGAAGAGAGGAAAGCATCTACTCATGGTTTGAGCTATGGATACAAATTGTACCAGGTAACAGGCAAAATAGCACGCAGATGGAAGATGATAAACTGCAACAAATAACATTTTTAACTGGTTGCTCTAACCCCAACTTGGTTTTCAGGGAGTGGGGGTACGTTACTCAGAGTATAAAACGCAAGTCGCTTCAAGTGCTATCCTTCACGCAAAGAAATAACACACTGGAGATTACAGTGTATGCGCATGCTGTGGGGCTATGGGCTTGCGTCAAAGAACGATCCGAGTCGGCATCTTGTCAACGAGAGAAGTGTTTTATCACAAGTGACAGGCATTACGACGCAAAAAATTCTACATGTTGCAATGGCGGATTTGAAACATACAATGCAAGAGACAATTATGAAGTTGGGGATGTTTTTAGAGCCCAAACTGAAAGAGATTATGAGCAAAGGCCAGGATATCAAAACTCCTATGCAACATCAAGAAGACAATATTGGGATGCAAGAGCCAGAATAATTAGAAGGGAACATGAAGCACAAATCCTGACCTCCCAAATCATCTCTTCCACCCTGGCAACAACTTCTCCAGAGAAGCTACTTTGACTGAAAGATGACAAGAGATGAGGTAAGTGGCCTACGGCATTTTGTCAATTTATGGCCTCAATATTCAGTAATATTAGTAGTTTTAGCAGTTTTGCAAGTAGGATTTGATCTAAGGAAAATGTATTTAATCATTAATTAGCAAAACTGATTAGTATACATAATAAATACTCAGATCCATAAAAGTGGCTGTACCTGATTTTTTTTTCCCCATGTAGTTGAGTGAAATTTGTTTTGCCTCAGTAGGCTACAGATATATTATTATAAGCAGCTCTTGGGGGCAAAATGAGATCGACATGTGCTGTCTGCATCTAATTATAAACCTTTTTTCTCCGAGAATCTGGAAGTGTTTTGTTAGCACGGTAATTGTTGTTTAGTTTATCGTGACAGCAAAACTCTGCTTTGGTCTCTGAAAGTTGTGCATAAGGTATGTGAGGAATAACTTTGGACCACTGCAAACCTTTTAAAATGAACTAGTTCTGTTTTTGATGTTTTTTAAGACGGTAAAAATGAGGTACAGCACCTTTAACTTTTGCACAAGGAGGAGGTTTTTCTCAATATACTTTTTACTACTTGTTCAGTAATATTTTTCAAGTAGCAGTACCACATACTTCTTAAATAAAAGTACATTGGAGTGGAGTACAGTCTTTATAGACACTTGATGAGGTTCTGCTGCTTTGCTTTGATGTAGCATGTATTAAATACAACAAGTCTATAAGCAACTATGGCCATTTGTTGACATAAAATTATGAATTTGTTGTCTCTTATTTGTATTTCCAAATGTGTGTATAGTTTTTGTCAAGATTATATTTACAATAAAAAAAACTTAAATCAGACCATATGAAATGGTTACTATTTTATACTTATTGTATAAATTGTACTTATTGTATTCAAGTACAATTCTGGCTTCTTTGCACCACCTCCTTATCTCTCTTCAGAATTATTTTATCTTTATCTGTTCTATTTTCAAAAAATATAAACTTTTGTGCTTTTTTTTTTTTTTGCGTTTTTGTCTATGCAGGACGAAGAAATGACTCAGAGACCTGGATGGGGGACTGAGGGAGAGATGCCCCAAGCAAGGGAGTCGACAGGGGGGAATAAGGGGGTCTGTTGTCCCAGATTCCAGGGATTTAGGGGCCCAAAACTGTCGACGGGCCTGGCCCCAAGACATGATGGATACTTCTGAAAGTCCATAATAATGCTGTATTTAGTTATGACTTATGTGTCTTAAAGTAATTACCTCATGTTTTACTATTCTATTCTAACATTGATTATGACTTTTGATTTGTAAAAACGCGACAGTTATTCTTACCTTTAGTGTATTTTGCTATTCTCAAAATGTGTAACGTGTCATATTTTTTTTACCCATTTATAAATAAAGTATTTGCATTCATACACTTGTTCATTGTATATTTATACACTGCTTGGACAAAAAGAAAAATTGTATTTAACTAAGCAAGTTTCATCGGTTGGACCCACCCCTCTGGACAATCAGCTAGTCATGAGTAAAAGCAGGCTCTCTTTAGCATCCTGGAGTTACCCATAGCGTTCGGCTCCAGCCAAATGAAGCTCGTCGAGTCTAGCAGTTATAGGGGCGAATTTGGAGCCCAGTTCCATATTTGGAATTCTCATCGCAAGTATCATAGCAATCAAAGAGCCAATCCTGAGGCTGTTGAAGGTAAAACCTCTTCCTACCCACACCACTGGTTTAGCAGGGGGCGGGTGCTTTGCAACGCTGTCAGTCAAACCTTGTTGTGCAGCTCGAGGCCTCAGGGCCAAGTAGCTGCACTGCACCCTCATCTCTACAAGAGGCTTATATAATCAAGCTTATTGCAAAGCATCAAACATTTTATTTGGTATTTTATTCAGGTCATTGATTTAAAGTATGCAAATGTTTTATTTTAAATGAGGTAAAAGGTTTAATTTGAAATGAGGTAAACTTGTGATGCTCGCGTTTAGGAACTTTAAGGCAATAACAAGGGCGTTGAAATCAGAAGTATTAACATTCACCTTCCGCACGACTAAAGACTATAAAGAGTCAATGTTCGTCATTATTTCTGTCAAAACAAGAAAGAATGCAGCAAAGAATAACTGTACAAGGATGCTACAAGTGAACATGATTAACATTAACTGATGTCACGATTGCAGGGAAGAGCAATGAGAAAAGTGATCATCTCGCAAGGCCAAATGAAATAACTGACCAAACTGTTTTAGTAACTTGACATTGTGTTTTTTGTTTTCTTTTCTACATACTATTATTAATGTGTCATATAAATGTGTCTAAATGCGTCTAAAGAATGAGTCTAGAACAAATGTCTATGGGAAAAGTTATGGTTTGTTGGAGTCAAATATGATTACCAGCACATATAAAAGTGAAATGGAACCCTCT
>JACM01021272.1:0-44929 GCA_000787095.1 Periophthalmodon schlosseri | reverse complement strand
TCTCTAGTTCACTATAATTATACACTATAATTATTTAGTACAAGTGGTTACTTCCTCCATCAACAGCATACTCCTTATAGGCCCAGTTTAGTCCTTCTAACACATCAATCCTATGGTTTTCAGTTTAACTCTCAGTGATTCTTTGGCCCAAAACCAAACATTTATACCTCACAGAGATGAAAATCCTTCATTTTTTCCACATGTTCACTGCACACTGCGAATATAATGAATTGAATTGTGAATTCAGACACAAATTACACTGGAGAACCTTAAAATGATACAAACTTATGTCTCAAGTCTCTTTAGATATGTATTTTAAAAGCTATAAATAAAGCGATAGTGTGAAAGGTTTATGGTTCTTTTAATCCCCTCACTGGACAGGGCAGCCAACCCATCAATAACAATGATGTACATCGCAGACTTCACTTGTTCTACCCCTGTGTCCTGTACACACGGATTTGAACAAAGGCCGCCTGGCTCACATTTCACAGAGCATGGACACACTACCTTAGCAGGTATTAGTACACATTTAGTTGTGTTAGCCATAAGCGGTGATGCTCAAACAGGACAGAGGAACGCAGTGGTCCATCAATTCAACTATAATTCAGGCCGCCAAGTCCCTATAGTAATCACATTAGGCCTGGAGACAGCTGACCCTACAGGCTGTCAGCCATATACGACCATTTGAATTGTAGTTGCTGGAATTTGTACCAGAGCCAAAGCCGCTTTGCACAACTACTAAAAGGAAAATAAAGCAAACTTATTCTTTTCCTGAGACACTACTGCTGATTGGAGATTAGAAATATGCCTTTCATTCACTTGTCTACAGTCTGCAAACCATTACTATGAGCAAATCATTACTATGAGCAAAAACATCCATCTGTGTTGGCTTAAAATAGCTGACATAATCCCTGCAATGGCCCACGCTGCAAGCAAAGCTGCAAGAATAAGCACATCAATAATTCTGACGAGCAACAATTTGTAGTGAGTGCAGACGTAACATTAGTTAAAACATCCATTTGAAATTACATTTATTTCATATTAGACATTCTGTTGTTGTGGCACTACAGGAACATCCTGTTTGAGCAGTTAACAGAGGTTAGATGAGGACTAGGTGCAGTGTGTACTCACGCTGCAGAGTGCTCTGGAGCTGAGAGGAAGCTTGTAAAAGACTGTGGTAACTGTCCATCTCTCCTTTAGGCTTATCTTTTCCTGTGTGTCTCTCTTGCTGCAAGGACGCTGGGCCCATTCCGCTCCCACTGTTCACGGGACAAGCCTGAGAAGTGACAGTCTGAAGGCCTACATCCTCCTTAGAGTCCTGGCCGCCATAACTATAGTCCAGAGTGATGACAGCGGTGGAACATGCGCTCACCTCTCATGCGGTGGAGCTGTTCTGACCTTGAGCTGCATAGAGTGTCCACAGAAGCCGAAACGGCAGCCCCTTCAGGACAGGGTCAGATGGAGCTTCACCTCTGCACATGCACTGAATCAAACAGCACAGCCAGCTCCCAGCAGCAGCCACCGAGTCACACACAAACACAACTCCATCTGGACACTGCGCCCCTCCCCTCTCTCCCCCTCTCTCCCTCCCTCATTCTCCCTCTCTCTCCCTGAACAAAGTGCTGCAGCTCTGCACTGTGCACAGCTCAGGAGGCGTCTTGTGACACACTGCCAATTCCCTCCCAAGTTTTCTTTCAGCCTATTAACTTTATTGTCCCTCTACAAATGCAGAAATACTTTCAGAGTCTGACTTAACACATTTATATACAAGCTCACAGTAGAAAGTGAATCTTTGTTACTCAAAATGAAATTCAATCCCACCCACAAGCTGCAATTTAGAGCAGTGTGAAATCCAGCCTTCAACACACACAGCAATCACATTCAAACAGCACAACAAATATGAAAGGACGTCATTGTGTACACTGCAGTGTATGTGCAGGCTCCCACAGCTCTGCTCCCCACTGCCCGGCCCACTTTGGCTATGAATGGATAAAATATGTATTTGACCAAGTGTGGAGACAGATTATACATACATTCTCTTTGCTTTGGCCACACATACAGCAGGAGCAAAGGCCAGCCTGATTCGCAGCCACTCAGCTGATCCAGCTTAGCCTCTCAACCCTCTCATTACTCCACAGCATCTGCTTAGTGTACACACAGGCAAACATACTTTCATCAGACACTGTTGGGTTGAATAAGCACCAGCACATGCACAACCTTCCAAACGTTTGACTTTATTACAGAAACTAGTTGAAAGTTTCACTGGAGGTACATTCACTTGATTTGGAGTGTGTCAGTTCAAGCACAGGTGCAGCAGCACTGTTCCTCCGCTCAGGGACATCACTCCAACCCAAAATGTCAGAGCAATAGAGTCTCACTCTGTTTTTTAGCATTTTCATTTTTACTAAAAAAAAGTCTGGAAAAAAGTTGCATTAAAAATACATACCCTTGTTTTTTTTTTCAATTTAACAAGCAAAACATTACAATTAAATAGAGGTTACACTCTGAAAATATCATCTCTGATGTCACTTAAAGGTTTGTCAGTCTTTAAAAAGCAGGCAGCCCCTCTCCTCTGCACAGTGCTGTCTGAACTGACTGTAAGCAGCAGTTAATAATGGTCATATTGATCTAGTCACTGGTGACATGTATCCTACGTGATCTGATGTCAGGGCAAACAGACTGTGAGAATGGGATCTGTGGGAGGGCTAAAACATTTCTGAAAAAAAGGAATTATATGAACACACATTAAACAGGGACTGCCTGTTTCTTGTGAATGGCAGAATAATGGGACAAGCTCAAACCACAGTGAATAAGTGAACTGGCATAAAGCAATAACAGACACATGTATAATAGATACATGTAACAACAATAGAACATTTAAGTAAAATCACTTCAGCAATAATTACGTCAAATCATAAAATGTTTATTAAATAAAAGTTGGTAAATATTTGATATCATGGCACGTGTAAATGGAATGTTTAAAGCAGTACACATAATTTAATGATGACACACAAAAGGCCTGATACTCCAGTCTGGAGCAAAGAGCCTCACAGTGGCTTCAACTACTGCAGGTCTGCATCTAAACCCTGCCTCAGTGAATAATATGAACAGAACAATAATACCTCATTTGACTTTAGTGCACATGTGCATTTCTTTAAATATATCTGTGGTACTGACACATGTGATGCGCTCAGGCCAACAACTGTGTGACAACTCAAGCAATGAAGGAAACCATTTCCTTGAATAGTGCAAGTTATCCTGGTTTCATTTATTTCTAGTTAACCAGCGAATCTAAAACAATACACTCAAAATGACAGTGTCTGCACTGGTGCCTGATGTAATATATTTGGCCTTGAGCTTATTAACTTAAACAAACAATTTATAAATAAATATACGTTCTATGGCACATATATTAATTTCTTAACTTTAAATCCTCTGAGAATGACGAAAAACTCAAGCAATGTACTATTGCCAAAGAGATCAAATATCCTGCATTCAAACAAATGTTGTAGATCAGGCAAATATAATCACATCTATAACTTAATATATCAAGAGTGTGAACAGTAACTTAAAAAACGAAATTTGAACAGTCTTACTGGTTCTACACAATAACATTTCACTTTGCACAATGTCTTTGAAGTGTATTTGTTAAAACTGAGCCACGATTAAAAGTGATCAAAAATAAGACTCTAAAGCTAAAGCAGTTTGGTGCCTGAGCATCAGTGAGGTGTAGCGTTCTTTTGGGCCATCATCCATGCACATGAACCATTCTGGAGGAGATTTTACAACCACTTGTTAACTTAGAGCAGTTGAACAGGACAACTATCAAGGCAGTTGTGTTTGCATTCAGATTGTTGCTTGAATACAATTAAGTAGAGTAAAAAAGTGTCATGCCCATTATCTTGTAGCCTGTTAAAAGTCCAGGGCATGCTTTAAAAAAAGAGGACGGACAAAAGCAGGTGCAACAGAGCTCGTCTGCTGCCACTTTCATTTTCCCTTGATATGGGAAAGTCTTTCTTGTGTTTTTCTATTGGGTCTCTTCCTCTAGCAGGCCACTGTGGCCAAGCGCTTAGAGGCTGCTGCTTTTCCTGATGAGCGCTCACTCGCCTTCTTTCAGACACTTGTAGGAGAGTGGCGTGACGGGTGCAATCTGCAAAACAAATACATAAGTCTTACTACATTAGACTTCAGTGTAAGAGAAAGGACAAAGATACAGGAATTAACCCAGAATCAAGAAGCAATTGGGTGTAATCACTAAAATGCACCCTGTAGCAACTACACACCCCTTCATCAGACAAAAGCAGTTATTAGCAATCATTTCCTTTTGCGATCTGTAGAAGCGTAGGAACGGCAGTGAGCAGACACCATTAATTTAGTAAGAATAATAATGCATTGTATTTACATTTTACATTGCATTATTTATCCTCTCCACACCTGCTGCTGGTAGCAACACCTGCCCCGGGGCAGACTGATTGAAAGGAGGCTACCAATCAGCATCAACAGCCCCTCCGACCACCACCAGTAACACACACCACATTCATACATAGTCAAAGTGAGTGAAAAGTGAGTGTCTTTCCCAAAGGCACAGCAACAGTGTGCACTGGTTGGAATAGGTTTTGAACCACCGACCATTGACATGTTAAAGATTTACCTGGATGTTTGTAGGAGGCCACTTTCTGAAGGCTAGAGAGAGAAATAGAAATGCAGGTTAAATAACACCAGGTAGTTATGGAACTGGTAAAACTCACCGATAAAGTCATATAAGAATTTGGACATACCTACAGGGGGTGGACAAATGCCTTTTTGATATTATTTAAATAACACTGATTCATCATTTCATATCAGCTGGTTTATCATAACATTGGGATAGGCTGTCTGTCAACCCCTTGAATGTAACACCCACACCTTAAAAGTCAAATCATGCAGTGAGCTTGGTGTCGCATGTGCTGTTATTTGCAAATAAAATAAGCACAAAGAGACATGCTTGCAGCATGACACACATTATCACATCACAGACAACAGACAACAGACCTAGCTCCCGACCAGTTCATCTAACACACACCAGTGTCCAACACAAACATTACCAACACCTCACATGTACTCTGTGGACACAATGAACATTACATTTGTTTTTGGGGTTTTACAGAAGCACATGCAGCAGGACACAGGCTAAAGAAGGCTGGCTGTAAAGGAGCATGTCGCTTTTTTGCATCTCTAGTTCTAACTTTACATTGTCAATTGGCACTTACGTTCAAAGAGCCATGAGGCACCTCTTCAGCCAGCCAACTTGTACACTTATATACTACAGTATGACACAACACACAGAGGTTTCTATAAAAGGGTTTTGTCTGTAGTTGTAATGCTTTGTACAGATTTTTTTTTTTATTGGGTTAGACTAATCTTTAGACCAAAAAGGAGCAAATCTGCAGTGATCCCATGTCAAACATGGGCTGATACCTGTTTAAATGACAGTACTGGACTCATCTGAAAAGGTTCTCATGAGCAGGGGCCGGGCCGAGGACCGGGGCGACTGCAGCCCCCCCACTCTGGAATCAACCAGTTCTTTCTAGAAGGGCAAGGCAAAGACACTAATGACATACTACACTGCCACACACGATCCACAGTGGACACAGTTACAGGGACATACATGTGTGTGTGTACACAGACAAGACACAGCTGGGAGGGTTTGATGAAAATACATTTTCTTTTTGCAACAAATACCACAATAACCTGCCATGATTTCAGACCATATCTATATATTATATACATCGGGATACTGTTCAATAAACACGCATCAAAAGCAGGTCCTGAAGGTTTTCTGAGGGTCCACGGGGAGTTAGCTGACTTGAGCCTCATGCAGGTGCATTTGGTGCTTGGAGGTGCTGCATTCATTAACAGGACATGCCAGGGCAGCAGGCATAACAGCATTTTGGCAGCTGCAGAGCACATAGACTGATACAGTACGAAGAAATATAGGCTAGCTGCATGTATTTAGCATCTGGACCTGCTCCACACTGATAGCTCAACCAAGTCACTCAGAATGTTGGACACACGCTAATCACTAATCTGTAACTAAACATTTTAGGAGCACCTCAGTAGATCAGTTTCTAAGTCAAATGCTTGAGGATAGGGAAGTGAACTGTAACAGTGGGAGAGGAAGACAACAGGTAGGACACAAGCAGAGACTGTATGTGCTGACGCAGCAAGAAATAAGAGACCTCAGTCAGTCCATGAGAAGCTGTGAGAGCTAGCGGTCTGCGACAACATGAAGATAGTGGAGGTCCCAGAGGAAGGGAGGCGCTGTGTCATCTTTACGGCAGCACGTCCAAACACACACAGGAAATAGGACATTGAGAGAGCAAGGAAAAGGTATGAAGAAGCTAAAGTCAGAAATCTTTATTTGGCTTATAAGAAGAAAGAGTTGTTTTGGAATGGATTGGAAGAATGCACAGTACTTTAACCATAATATGTAACTATGGTGTATCTCTTCTTTTAACCCAACAGTACATGTTTTGCTCTACATAAACTAATAATAGTTTTGATGTTGTTACATATTACAGTCACCCTGCAGTCATGTAAAAATAGTACATATTTTATTATTTTTGCTCCCTAGCCCCACATGTTACTACACAAAATCAAAAACATAGTCACCCTGCAGTCATGTAAAAATAGTACATATTTTATTATTTTTGCTCCCTAGCCCCACATGTTACTACACAAAACTCACAAACATTTTTTTTTTTTTCAATATCTGGGCAAATGCAAGTGTGAAAAACTAAACTCTGAAAAAGGAGAAATTTGATTGTTTGTAAATGTTAGGTGAACAATGACATGTATCACTGAAATAAACAAATCTGATTGCACAAACATGGTGAGTGAGAGTGGTGACCAGACTGATGTCCCTCTTATAAAAAAAGAGATAACCATCTGGATTTGCCAGGTAATACACCATCTGCTTGTCATCTTCAATATTTTTGCCTAGAATGTTCCACATAGTAGAGCATTAACTTGGAGACAAGCAGGTGATGTTATTTGGCCAGGTTATAATTCAGATCTGTGGAGAGGCAACCCCACTCACAGAAAAAATTTTTTCAAGGTTTTTTTGAGCAATAAAAACACCTGTAATGAAATAAATGCAAGACTGATGTTTATGTTTTACTGTGAAACATTCCAGGCAAAGCACCATCTCCATGAAGAGAAGCAGGAGGCTGGTAGTTTTTATCAAACTCTTTGGTGTTTGGTAACATCTTAGTGAAACTAATACGCAAAATGTAAGAAATTCAGAATACATTTTTATAAAACAATTTGAGATTAAATACACTGCAAATAGGCCTGTCTCAATTTTGAAGTGCGATATATTGCTAAAGTAAATACAGGCGATAAACGATAATACTGAAACCAAAACATAAAGCATAATTATCCTCCTAAAAATATTCTTAATGTACAATATTGTTAAATACACAAACTGCAATAAATAAATAACAGAATGCAACACTTAAGTAGTTTAGTTTGTGTCTATAATGAGTCATAGAAGTTCATAACTCAAGACTCTACAGCTCAAATCGTAGAACAGAAAACTAAAACTTTTCCCACCGGTGCAAGGAAAAAGTACCACGATAAATACTGACCCCCAAAAAGTATTGTTCCATCTGTTGTGTATTGAACAATAAGTTGATATAGTATCATGACAGGCCTAACTGCAAATTATATTTTCCAACTGAAATTCAAACATTCAAAATATGCACATCTTCAGACCTGTTAATATTGATTAATGCACACCATAGTGGTGTATGTTGACTGTACCTGTCGTGAGTGGGGTCCGTGGGGCTTCCGGAAAACTACCAGCAGGATCTCAGGCAGGAGGCTGAGCAGGATCAGCAGGATGATGACCAGCCAGGCCGAGACCGAACTTAACATGTTTGCAAAAACAAAGTACAGGCGCTGCTGGCTCAGGAAGGGCCTAAAGACAAGGGAGGCCTTTAGTTTACATGGAAAATGTTTTACTGATCAAATTGTGTTTTGTTTTCACCATATAATCCCTCCCCAGAAGAAGCTAAAAAACACATAGAAAGCCAAGGAGCCCCAAATGACAAAGTGGTTGATCCATGTCCAATGTCGGGTGTCCAGAGCAAGCTACGGGGAAAAGGATGTAAAGTACAACAAACACTGATGAACAATCATACAATATGTGGTACAATTTTTGAATTATTCATTGAAGATTACCTTTAGTGTAACAGTGAAAACAAGCACAGTGAAAACAATAGTCCCATAGGACCAGTTCCCAAAAACCTGCAAAAAGTGAACATTGAACATAGATTATTATATTATAATGTACATGTAACAAACAATAAAGCCAGAATACACACCTGTCCATTGTCCTGCAGCGCTGGGTTATAAAACAAATACCAAACCCCAAAGAAGAAGAGAAGCCCATGAAACAGTCCCAAAACTGTCCAGTATAGGAAGGGCTTCCAGCGCAACATGGCATTTTTGGCAATCTCTCTATCAACAATTATAAAGAAGAAATTTGTTACAATACTTAAAACGCATGTTGTAGTTCCTTTATTTTACCTGTAGAGGGTAGCATTGTCCAACAGAACCTCAATGCAGATGTGTTGCTCTAACAGGCTGTAGGCCAGGATGGGCATAGAAGTGAAGCATATGTTGTACATCGTCAAATAGGCTGCATCATACAAGGGCTGACAAGAATGGAGCAGGGGAAAGGAAAGATCATGGTAAGGATTTTTCCCTAAAATGGGAAGGTTCACTATGCATAGGATAACATTTTTGCATCTTTCAAACGATAAATAACTTAATAATTATTTTATGGAAATTGCTGAACTGGCACATCCACCCCAAAAGCAGGGACAGGGTTATGGAAAAGGATAATTAAACAGGGACATATTTCAAATTCAAAGCCATTGGGACAAACTCACCTGCTGCGAATAGCCACAGAAAAACTGGTACAAAAACTGAGGTAAGATGAAACAAAGGTTCTGTAGAAAAGAGAAGAGGGCAGGATTACAAAAAACACAACTTTTATTGTAAAGAATAAAATAACATCACAAAACCAACCTTGTAAAAAAAGTACTGCACCAAATGAGCAATGCGAACATAATAAAGATGACCATGAGCAAGAAGAAGCTTTTTAAGGTGCTTTAATTTGGGAATGGCATAATCACTGTTTCTTACAGCCTGTCGACCCTCTTTCCCCTTAATGCCTGAAAGAGAAAGATCACACAACTCATCAGTCATGGGCTTTCCGTTACTAATGGCGAGCTCTCAGACTTCTCACCAATGCCAACGTGGGCTTCCAAAATCATGCTGACATCATTTGCACCATCACCAATGGAGAGTGTAATTGGGCTCCCCTTGGAGTTTTTCACCATTTTCACAATCTTAATAATAAAAATGAAAAGACAGATAAAATGAACATTAAAAACTACTTGTAACTAATTTATGTAAATCTAATTAAATTTCCATTCATCTACTGACCTGTGCTTTCTGTAAAGGAGCCATACGGCAGCAAAGCACAGCTGTACAGTTTTGGCAAATCTGCAGAAATAGGTTCTTATAGCGACTGTTGCTAGAGTCAGAGGAAGAGTTCAGAATCATTGATAAAGATGCCCCATCAACAATAAAACCATAGTCTTGGCTAGAAGACCAGCTCCTATGAGTATATAGTAAAAGACATTGAATTAAAAATCCATCAATATACAGTATATAATCAAAATGATGTGGGGATCTAGTCCAAACCTGGTGATGCCCTCTTTGACCGGTGGTGCATCTTGAACAGCTTTTTTATGGTAGTCCACCAGCAGGTCATGAAGTTTCTCTTCACGCCTTCTGTTTTCATCATCCAGCGTTCGCACTGTAAGCTCCAAGAGCTCTGTGCTCTTCTGAAACAGGCGGCATGCATAACAGGTGGACTTGGCCGTCTCCATTTTGTCTCCTGTTAAGACCCAGACTTTCATGCCTGCACCCTGCAGAGCCTCCATTGTCTCTGCTGCTTCCTCTTGTAAGCTGTAAAATATCACAAGTATATATGGTACGTGTGACTAGAATAACTGTGTAAAGTTGATTGAGCTAAATCCCAAAGTAACTCACCGGTCTTCAACAGCGGTGGCTCCTATGAGACTCATCCCAGTCTCCACCTGGTTGTACACAGCCATGAGCTTCTCCTCTCTGTCCTGCAGGGCTAACCTGGCTTCTCTCAGTCCTGCATCTGCCTGAGCGTACTCTCCTGCACTCAGGAGCTTGTAGGCCACGCAAAGGGTGCGGTATCCTTCCTGCAGAGCAGTCATGATTATATAAAAAACCCGAAAACTAGAATTCAAGTTACATTACAATATTAGGTACCCACTGTAGCATTGCGCTCCACATGCAGACGTATCCTCTCAACCTCCTCCTGTCTGACACGAGGAAAAATGGAAGAGTCTGCTCCTTTGCAGAAAAGCAGTGTGTCACCTGCATAAAAACACAGACTCTCAAAAATAAAAAAAAAAAGATCCACCTCCTCCAACTATCAATGACATACAGTGAAAGTTATGCTAACCTGAAGATGATCGGACTATTACACTCATCCGTCTCCTCACGGGGTCAAAGTTCAACACATGAAGCAGTTCATACCTTTAGGGTGTAAACAAGTAAATTATAGTTTCTACTCTGTAAACTGAGAAAACGTTGGATGCTTTGAAGTTAGGCCTTACCTTTCTACATCATTGTTCCTATTTTTTATTTTCATTGTTTTGCTCTCTAGACCGAGAAATGTAAAGCCGTATCTGCAAATAAAAGCAACATACTGCATGGTCCAAATACATTTTCTGTGCACAGTTAATCGTTCATAATCAAAATAACAAAGTACCTCATGGCCCCCTTCACCAGAGCGATTTCATCAGGAGAGGAGGCGATAAAGCCTCTCTGCTCCTCTGGGTACGACAGCTCTCCATCTATTCCCAAACCGTCTTCATCTATTCCAAAACCGTCTCCATCTATTCCCAAACCGTCCACCTGGTTATTCAGACCATCCACCTGATCAGGACACGGCCCTGCGGACTCTTTCACCTGAACTGTGTGACATAGGCAGAGCGCTCGCAGAAACAGCTCCTCCTTCTCCTAGGATCAGAGCATATTTGAATTACTTTTTTTAGGGAAACGGGTGAAAACAAGTGGCAAACATTAAGAGGCCTGCAACTATAAACAAGTCAATTGAATATATATTTAAACATTGTGAATTGAATTTGTATTATTAGTACATACCACATACAGTCAGAAATAAGTCAAATTCACATTGCCAAGATAAGGTGAAGTGCTTTAGGATTTGATGGCATTGTTAAGTGTTATGTCAAGAGCACTTTGCTTCTACTTCACGCTATGTGTATATGGTGACATGTGCAGAAGACTGCACATGAGTGACCTGTGAGGGGTCTGTGCACTGACTGTGTAATGGCCATATGTTGTAGCTTGTCTGACTTGTTTAACAGGAGGAGGGGCACCACAGCACTCACCCTGCCAGCTTTCTGCTGTAGTTTGCTCACAGGTCCGTCTGTGACACAGAAGCCATCCAGCTCTGAACTTGCATCCCGATGCTTGTACTGGAAGCCATCTATGCAGCACTCTATGAACTCCATATTATTCTGAGTAAGGGTACCAGTCTTGTCCGTGAAGACATACTCCACCTATAGAATGTTAAAAGGCAGTTAAGATGAGGCAATTAATCATCAGATCAGTTCAAATGAAGTGCTATTATCTTGTAAGTCAAGTGTGACAGATTGTACTTCAGTAAGATTTGGAAGGCTGTGGTTGACTATAGACTATAGAACAGTTTAAGCACATACTGCACATTAGACACAACATAAGCATAAAGCATATGCAGCATAAACAAAGTGAGCCATTTATTACCTGTCCAAGCTCCTCATTGAGGTCTGATGTATTAACCAGTGCTCCTTCTTTTATTTCATTGTCAAAGAAATCTTTGTCCCATGTAATGAAAAAAGATCCCAGAAACTTCTGCATCTCCACCGTCACATACATGGACACAGGGATAATGAAGTTGAAGAGCACCATGAAGGACAGGAAGTCAGTGAACATTTTCAGGTACTGCAAGGAAACATATGGTGTTAATTTACAAAATAGTAATATGCAAAACAGACACAATGTACATGTAATGGATAAATGTGTATCAGTCATCCCGCAGATAGATCAAGAGCTTACCAGATTGGTGTCCTTCTCTCTTTGGGTTTTCTCATTGTACCAGGGCTCATCCTGTCCAGGCTTGCCCTGCCACACATACTTGAGTGTTGTGCAAACAAGAGCCTTGCTCACCAATATAAAGAGGTAAACCAAAAGGAAGGCATTGATGGACCTGACAGTAATACAATCACAATTAACGGTCATTGTCATCATCGTCAAAAGTGCAACATTATTCTACTAATCTTACTTCTCCACAACGGAACGCTTTTGAGATTTTCCTTGATAGTTGAGAGCCATTTTTGTTTCCATACCTGTGTAAACTGCTACACCTTTAGGAAATTAACAAGGTAAGAGGAATAGTTTTCAGGCAATGCTCTACATAAGAATTATACATTGTCAGACTTGACAGACTTACCACAGATTTTCTGAGTATTCTTTAAAGTTGCACCTTTCAGCAATAGATTTTCTGGACCCAGTGACCTAAACAAACCACAACAGCACATCAAACAGTGCAGTGATGCCAAAGTGGTACAACGCCCCACTGTGTTTCCTAAATGGATGCCTGGAGGGGGCTGCCATCCACCCCAAAACTGCTGTGACAGTAACAGTATGATGCAGTCTGGGCTCACACCATGCTCAGAGTTCTTGAGAAGGACGTTGGCATTTTTTGTATGGCAATTACAAAACAGTCAATAACAAATGCCCATGGGAGCACTTTCGAGGCTGTGGCTGAAGCTCTGCCAACCTATTTTAATTTTAATGCTTGTATGCTATGACGGATCAATAGAATAATGATTTGTTGATGCAAACGAAAAACAAGTGAGTGATTAAGTAGAGTATTATGAATGTGCTTTCATACAAACTGCCAGGAATTTGAATGCCCTCACCTCACTATAGGCTCCTGATTGTTCTTATAAATATGCATGCGGCCAACAAATCTGAAACAAAAACAAAAAGAAAAGGATTTAAATTTAAAAAAAAAAAAACACACACACACACAAATGCTCATAATCGAACCATCCAAATATTTAATTAATATTAAACTATTAAACCAGGGATCTGCAACCACTCTTTAAAGAGCCATGTGCGGCTCTTTAAAGCCTCCAGTGCGGCTCTTTGCACTTTGAGAAAAAAAAAAGTTTAGGAAAACATTTTTGGGTATACTTTATTTATTAAGTTTGTATTTGACAGTGTTTGTAGCACACCAAGTATTCATTATATTGAAATTATTTTTATTTATTTATATTTTTTAATATTCATCTGAGCAAATCCCATGCATAAAATTGGAAAGAATAATGATAATTTTGTAGAGTAAATATTACACATAAAATGCACCAGAATGCAGGAAATTTGCTCAAAACCCCCAGATCCCCTAAAACACTTCAAAAAAGTCCACTTAAACACAAAATGCTACATATTCTTTATAATGTATTAATAGCTGCAAACAATCAACTTACTTCTTTTAAATTAATTGATTAATCATCTCATTACTTGTAAAAACGTATGGCACTTTCTGACTTTCATTTTCTGACTTTCATTTGGTTTAAAATGGGCCAATGTGGCTCTTTTGCTGTTAAAGGTTGCAGACCTCTGCATTAAACCATTTTAATGATCTCAACATCACAGTAATTAATTACAGATGGTCAGTGGTACTTTGTCACTTTGTCAGCACAATTAGTTACAGGTATTTAAGGCATGTCCAATGAGTCCCTTAAGTATCTGTTCACTAATTCACAAACAAGATATTTTTTCAAAATTTCATGAAGAGTTCTTTGTATGTACACAGCAACATCATAACATTTAAATTTCATAAGGATTAAACAACAAGGAGCAGTGCATTACACAGTTTTAAGTCTAGAAGACCAGAGTGTGCAGCTGTGTAATTGAGAGTGCGGCCAATGTGGGTGAACATACGCCTAAATATTTTCCCGATGAGATAGAAATTTTCCTTGGGCGCACCTGCAGATCCTCATCACATCCCTTCACTAATGCCCTCTCTCCTCATTATAAACAGGGATTCAATAATATAGAACACACTTACATGAAACTTAAATTCACTCGCTCTGCCCTCACCTCTGACCAGAGGCCTAAAGCCAATCTGAGATGGTGAAACATGAAACACTTCACGCTCTGGTGCACAGAGCTTAATAGGCACCGCAAAGATCATGAGTTTGGTTTTTTCATCCATTTGTGAATGAAATACAGTATTTACCTTTAATGAGCAGCATCAAACCTGCAGATCCTCAACAGTGTGTTTAGTTACTCAAACGAGGCTGCCATTGCACAAGGTGAAAAATAAAATAAAAGTACCTGGTAAAAGACATCAAAGATCAACTAGTGGCCTCTCTCTGCATGTAATATATCGAACTGTAAACATTCGTCAAAGCACAGACATTTCACTGTGACTAGATTTTGAAGCCAATATTTATTTTTAATAGCTTTTTATTAATTAAACTTATAGGCTACTAACCAATTCTGTTTTAACTTAAATAAAAGGTTTAGAAGAATTTTTTTAATGTTATTTGAACAACTTTGAATAGATAAACTAAATATATTTCATAATTAAGTTTTATTTTTTTCTTTAGTAAGTGTGTAGTATAGAGAATGAATTGTATATCCTAGTCCAAGGAATTAACCAAGTTATTTATTTAGCCCTTATTGTTGAGGCAATTTAAGGACAATATATTACAATGACTTAAACAGGAAGTGGGTTTTGGTGTCACCCAAATCATGTTCTGGTGCATCCAAATGAAAATCTTAGGCGCACCAGTGCACCCAAATCAAATTGTTAGTCTGGAGCCCTGAAATGCCTCCACACAACAATATGACAAGCTGTTGTTGAGGTCATGTGATCAGTTCATACTTGTAAAGGTCAGGCTGAGGCTGTTCACACTCGATGGTGGCGCTGAGAGATTCCAGATCCTTCTCGGTGTCTGGCACTGTGTAGTGTGTCTGGGAAACAACAAGAGGAAAAAGTGACACACTGTCCATAGGTCAACTGGTTACAGCCTCTTAAAAATGTTCTGATGCAATCATTGCATTATTGCATCACATCATGCAAATATTAAAGACAATATTTTGCGGTTTGTTTTAGCGCTGGCTAGGCAAGCCATCTATGACAGCTGAGCCTCAAGAAAATGTTAACAGCTTTATTTATTTGTTTTAACATCGTTTTATTGGCCAGATTACCAAACGCTTGTTTTTAGCAAAGAATAGGCTGCAGGACACCTCTCCTTTCAGTATCTGATTCTGGAGTATATCTTTTTTCACCAGGAGAGAGCATCCCATAGCCAGGCTTCGGTTCCATGGATTCAGCCGTGAGCATGACAAGAGCACATCCATGTTATTTTAAACAAATTAAATCTTTAGATTCTTGTTCTCATATGCCAAGCAGATAAAAAGTAGTCAGTAGGATGGCAGAGATTGCAGTGATTGGCTGAGCTGACACACCCCAGACTCTGAAGCACTTTGCAAACTTTTCCAAAGCCCAACACTCAGCCCCCTACACTGTAACAGCTACTATTACTATTGGACCATCCGGAATATAAGGCTGTGAGACTTGAACGTGTTGTCCATGGAGGTTCATTTGAAATGGTGCATAATCTTACTTTATGATTGGACTCTCCATCCAGACTTGCAGTGGTAACAAAGCATGTGTCATCATCACGACTGGACTGCAGCAGAATTAGATCACAGGGAAAGGTCTCATCTTCCTTCACCTCTACCACATCTCCCACCTGTCAAACACACATATTATTCACCTTTCAGCATGTATGTTATGTACTAGTAAATACCAAAACAGTAAGTTTATAGAATATTGAACATTTGACCACTTTATGAAGATGGTCGTGATCATACCTTGATCTTCTCACTCTCTTTTCGTATTCTTTGACCATCTTCTAGCACAGTTACAAGATACTTATTAACTTCATTATCAGCCTTGTGTCGAAGCCAGTCTTCATACCCCTACAAAGAAATAAATACAAATATAAATGCTTGATTTGACAGCATGATAATTGTGTTATCACAGTACTAAAAGGTATTTGTTTTTTCTCAGCATCTAGTTTCAATACAAGTTTTAGTATTGATTAGTATCTGGGTATTGTGGCTGTAATCGAATCTGCAAAAAAATATATAGTAAAAGTAGGGGGATTTCTAGCCCATTTTTGATTAATCGCAATTTATATCCATAGAGGATAAACACCAGACCTTGAAGAGAATGAGTCACAAATGAATGAATGATGAAAAAAGTAATTATTGTTTAAATGAGACACCAAGAACCTAACAAAACAATCAGTCTTACCTGCTTTATAGCAGTAACTGTTATGACAAAAAATAAAGGTAGGCCACTGGTGACTGGGCTGGTGGGTGTGTCCACTATCACCTATGGGCAAAGCAAACAGAATGGTTAATCAGCATATGTTACATTGAAACTAATGAAAGGAGAGATACAGTTTTGTGGCAGAGATTTTATATTAATGAAGGGCCAAGGCACTGAACACAGGGTGTAGCTCATTTCTTTGATAGCAGTGATTTCATCAGTGAGAGACGTTACACTTTTTGTGGATGTTGCAGACAGACTTCTAACCATCTTGGCGCAGGAAGGAGTGCTTAATGCGCAGGCATTCCAAAGCCCGTGTTTTTGCCAAGGCCTGGAGTGGGCCAACACAAAAAATGTGCTGCATTGAGCAGTCAGGTAATCCCAAAGAACCAGTAACCAGTCCAGCTTACAGTTCACAGCTAAACCCCAGTATACAAATGGTCCTCTGTGCCACTGAGTCCCTCTGCAACAGCATAAGATGGATTTACTCTGGTATTTGTGATCCTGCAGCATGAAGCATGGCCTCTATTTGAGTCAGACTGCGCTTAGAGCTGACACTCCAGTCGTTAGTATTCTGACCAGGAACATTACACACTGTCAGATAGACATCAGCCTGGTGTGGGTTATGAAGCATTAGCTTTCCCTCACCTGTGCTCACACTGCTGTTGATCTATTCTCCACAAACCAAACACCATACACAACCATTTTCAGTATCTGAGAAAGATCTACTGAATAGAAAAATTAACCTCTAGCATACATCAACCACGAATATGTTTGTGGAGGATATTTGGTGAGACACAGGAGAAAGTGAAATCATTGGAGGCAGAAGTGGACCTACATAAAGTGGAGGGTGTACATAAGGACAGTATCTAACGGTCTGAAGTCAGAGCCCTGCCGGAGGCTTTGGAGATACTGGATTAAGACATTCCTCTAGAGAGGGCTCAGTGTAGTTTGGTCACTGGAGACCTGTAATCTGGGTGAGGCCATATTCTCTAAGGACGACATGTTGTAAGAGACGCAGCAATGCCCAGTGGTTACAAGACTACATGTATGTAATATAGAAGACAGAAGCAAGACATTGTGAAACCCTGTAGAAGGGACACGAATGTATAACAAATACATAAAAGTGACCTTGTTTTTCCCAAAGAAAAGATCCTCAATTGTGCTTCAATTAGTGGTCAGGGATTAGCCACATAGTAACAATGTTATTTAACCGTTATTTAAATATTGCATTGTAAATTTGTTTTCTTTTTTCTTAAATCACCTCTTTTTGCTGATTTCCTTTTTTTTATACATTTCATCTCCAACTTCAATCATAGCAAACGTGATGAATATTAATATGATCATCCACACTCAGATTTCAGGTGGTAAATACTGTTAAAAGGGCATCACATTAAATCCCAGCGTTACACTGAACATGAGCAGTCCTGATGTGTGAGAGCAGCACTGAGCCCCTCTACTGCACAGGCAAGCCACAGAGCGTCAGACAGCACTTCCCAGGAGTCCCCCTTCCAGCCAGCACATCCTCCCACACAAAGAGCCCCCCCCTCCTCCACTTTCCCCATTTAGCCTCATCACGATCCCCTCTCTTTCTAAGCTCCGTACTATTCCCTTTTGGACAAATTCAAGCAAAAATACACAGGGCTATTTTTAGGACAGAGTGGTGCTTTTTTATCTGGCTGTGTCTATTTGCGGCACACCAAAGTACAAGAGGGCTTCCTGGCTGCTGACGTAAGCAAGAGCTGTGCTGCAGAGAGATGGGGGGCATGTGTGAGAGAAGCAGACAGAAGGGTAAGGAAAATAGACAGCATGACAACAGCCAACTGGAGGATGCGTGACATTTAGTTGTTGGTTGAGAATTAGCATTGAGAGCTCTCGGGAATTTGGTGTTTTTCTAACAGAGTTTGAGCACCTGTTTTTCTTAAATTGTCAGTCTGTGATATAATAGTCAACAGCATGTGGGGAACCGAATAGTTTGAACAAAGCATCTTTCAAAAGAGTGTGGATTAATAAATAAAGAAAGAAAGAGGCTTGGGTAAAATCCATCAAAAAGCCCATGACACCCAACAAGTCATATTTGCCCAATATACTGGCAAAGGTTGGATTCAGTAGTGACTCTATCTGGTTAACTTCAGTGTGCTGCTTTGAGCACATAACAAGATCTATAAGATTATGTCAGAATATTGAACAGTGGCTAAAACCCAGACCAACCTAGAGGGAAATATCTGCAACTGACTTAAAATAATTAAATAATTAGAATAAAAGATTACTTAAGGATACTGAAATTGATCTACCACATATTATTCCTCTGCATTTATTAAGATGATTGTTCATACCCTGATGAAAAGCAAAACTGCTTCTTTAGGGTTAAGGTTTGGGGTTAAAACAGCAGTGTTGTCTTTGCATGACCATTTAGAACTGCGTCATTATTGTTCAATAGCTTTTTACATTCTTACATTCATTTAGTTTGGTATGTAAACTGAGTAGGATTGGCCCCAGTACTGAGCCTTGTGGGACTACAGAAAGAAAGTTGGGAGGGAATTTTCTATTCCTACAGATAGTTTTTTCCCCAAAAAGATTTCTTAAGGGTTTTTGAAAAATATCAATCTGGCAAAAAGAAAACAGCACCCCAAAACCCACCCAGATCAAGCAAATGTTTTATCATTTAAGTAAAGCAAACTCAACATTAGCACCTGTTTACACAAGAGGGCTATTAAGCATCAGGGCAAAGCTTAGGATTTCTATATATGCACAATGATATGTCATATAATGATGGAGAAGATACAGCAGATGGAGGTAACAAGCACTGGGCTTAGGAGAGAAGATGGCTTTCTGTCAACAACTAAGGTTCAATTTTAAATCTCTGTCCATATACGGTGACTGTCAGTTCTACCTAAATAACACCCCAAAGTTAGAGGAAAAGCAGTTATATTTACCCATTTGAACAAAAAGCTTCTTATATAAGGCCCTGGTTAAAAAAAAAAATCCACCTGTCACTCTAACAAAATGAGCAATGGTCCACTGCTTTAATCTTAAGGGACACTGTAGAAATTAAATACAAGTTATGAATGCAAACTTCACTTTATATATCAACATCAAACTAAACATTTTAGATATTTATTTTCAATCAATCGAAACATAAGATATAATCCTTGACTCCATGTCATACAACAGTCAATGTGTATGAACAGGTAACGGCTGTGAGTACTGAATCGCGCTCCCATAAGGGGCCATGGGTGACTGAAGCTTATCCCACTCATTTTGGGCCTGGAGAGTGATGAGTAAGTCCCGGGGCTGTTTTTAGAAGCATGTGTGCTTACAGAAATTCCACAATACCAAAGGGAGGACATTCAACTGACTATACCAGAAAAGGTGACCATTAACTTCTTCAGATTAACTGATTAAAATATTAAAAGAAATAACTTTAAACAAATTCAGTAAAGTCTGTAATTGGTAATTGGAGAATACAAAACTTGCATACTAACATGAGTAGTGTGCAAGTAAAGGCAGAAATTACATGTGAGTGTCTATGCCACCTCCAAAAATCATCATGGGGCAAAGATAACACTTCAACTGATCTAAATATTAAAAACACATATAATAAAAATGCTCATTATAATTTGATAATCACACAACCATTAGTTTTCGTTCTGAACCTTTATCATCCACCTTAGAACTGTCCACGTGTGCAAAAATGACCAAACAGGTTTAAGCCATATGTAACACCAAAACATGAGGGTACTTCATTAGCTGTTTGATTGATGCTTATGCTGAAATCCTTGGTTGAAAAGCTCTAGCGTCAAGTTATTCCATGAAGGAAATAAGTATGGGTTTAATCAACGCTAATATAGGCGCTTTGTGCGCACTCCTGATGAATGTTGGGAGGCTAATCAATGGAGCTACACATTCACTGAAATTGACCTCAAAAGGTGCATCAGTCGTGAGGTTTTTTATGATGTGACTAAACCAAAGAGTAGCCAAAGTGTGAGTGTTTCCAGTTCACTCTGATCAGCGGAGCAGGAGGAATAGACGCAGCACCCCCTCCTCTCCTCTCCTTGTACGTGCGTAGTCAGCAAGAGGATTCTACATATTTACCGCAGAGTATGAAGTTACTTATGCTTTATTTTTTGTTTTTTCTTTTCCAATTCTAGGCTTTGGCTTAATCTCAGTTCATGGAAGAATACCCCCATGGTGTCTGTTATGTTTGTTTTATCAAAGAGACTCCTGTCCTCACCTGAACCAGAAAGATGATAAGAAAGTAGAAATTGGCGATTCTTCTGAATTGTTCAAAAAGATTCTTTGGTAGAAAGTTCCACACTGTATACTGTAGAGAGAAGAAAACAAAGTAAGTCACACACAAATGATTCATTACAACAATAAAAAGAAGTAAGGAAAGGAAAATGCTTTTTATGTCTGTAGAGGTGAAAGACAACAAGGAGAGATTGGAGATTTCTCTGATCAAAAAAATATTTAAGTCATTTCCTTTTCAACAAGGAGCTGAAATGTTCATGTATCACTTATTCTTCGTAAATAGTAAATGGTAATTCTAATAGGCTGTAGAATGACTTTTATCTGCATATATTCTCAGAGCAGCCACAGCACACTATAACCTGTTTAGGAGCTCTCACAGGTATCGGCGGGATCCACAAGAGCAGCACATATTGTATTTCACAAAGAAAGTGCAAAACAGACTTTAAAAAAGGGTCCGCATTGGTAGAGGCAAAATGCAGCAGCAGCAGAAGAGCCCATCTCATTTTGGCCGAGAGAAAAGAGAGCAGTAATGAGAAAGACGAGTATGAGGCTTGTGTGTGTGTATGATCCATCTATTATAACCACAACACTATGAGATGCAGGGACCTGTTTGTGGAAGTATATGCAAAAAGATGATAGGCATAGGGGGGAGAATTAACATTGCACCTGGGGTTATTAGGACTTTTAATATTCTGTAATGACCAATTGACTCGCTCATCTTTACCGGGTCTCTACAATGTCACTAAATTCTTACTCGGAGCTTTGCATTCACCGCCACTTTAACCCCTCACGTCCACACACCTCGTCCTACCACCAACACTGGCCTGAAGTTAGTAATCTGCCAGAACATTAAAAACAGCCATGAATTTCAGCGCTACAGCCAGTGACAGACAAATAATCACACCAGCAGGATGCCAAGACAAACCTGGAGGAAGCAGGAAGAGAAGAAGACAGGGAAGACAGCAGCTTAGAGCGGTTTGTTAAAGCTGGAGAGTCTTAGGGCTGTTAAAAGTGACTACAGAAACTCTATCGTACCTAGGGGAGGTTGAAAGAAACCAAACATTCTAGGGCTGCAATAACTAACTGGATTAACTGATCATAATAATTGTTACCGTTAGGTCTGTCACAATAACAAACGTTGTTATCGTGATATATTGCTGAAGAAAATATAGACGATAGACGATAATATTGAAACTAATTTATGCTACTTACACAATAACATTAAAGTAGCTTTATCAAAAAACTTTTCAAAATTTGTAATATGTTTGAAAGACACAAACTGCAATATATAAATAGAAGAATGAAACACTTTAGTAGTTAGTTTGTATCTATAATGAGTCATAAAAGGTATTCAACTTTCTGCAGCTCAACTCTAACCAGAGCGCAGAAAAAATACCAAAAGGTTCCACACTAGTACAAAGAAAAAGAACCCACGATAAATACTGACCCCAAAAATTATTGTTCAATCTAACATATACTGAACGATAAGTCAATATAGTATTTATCAAGGCAGTTCTCGTTACTATAGAAATAATCTTCACAGTATATTATAAAAGCAATTATAAAATCATTATAAAATGTTTATCAACTGCAAACACTGGTGGCATCTGGTTACAGGATCACCAAAATGCACACACTTCCTCTGTTTGGGATAACTTCCACTATGAAAGCTGGATTTTTTTTTTAACTATGAACTATTTTATTAGTTTATTGTTCTTTGTACCAGTGTTCATCTTTTGCAATTTAACAAAGGAAATGGTTTAAAAGATACGAATAAATCATTATCTTATGCTACTCACCTTGGAGGACACAATTCTGTTATCACAGAACTTTGGCGGGATGAACCCCTCACTGTCTGGACTTGAGTGATGACCCACATAAACAGTCCTGCTGTCCACTCTTCTCTCATCACCTCCAAGCTACAGAGAAAGCAGAGAAACAGATGTTCGTAATATTTTATTCTTGCTAAAGTCATCAAGGTGCAGTTAAGAAAAAGACAAGGGAATGTTTTGTTGTGTGAGTAAGAAGGCTGCTCTTACATGTGGCCTCAATTGTAGCTAGAGTTGCACAATTAAGAGATTAGTATTTCCATTGTGGAGCAGTAAATTAAAGGGGGCACTCTTCTGGGAACGTTCACTACAAGTACATTCAGCACACAGTGGCAAGATCCAGGTCAACGAGAAGAAACGGCTATTTCTTCTGTCCCAGGTGGTCACTCATCTATAATACACATTCAGAGTAATAAAAGTGGCCCTGAGAAATCTGCTGCAGTCAGATTTATGGGGGTGTTTCCTGCTCGTGCAGATGGCACAGACACATACAAATGCTGACACACCACACGCACAGTCGCACAGGACTGTAGACCTCAGGAGCCCAACCAGCAGCCAGGCAGGAGCTGGACTCACTTCAAAACATGTACAGGGCATTCCTCACCCTTAAAAGGCAGAATCACAAGCAACTAAAGTCACACAGGGACCTTTCTTTATAGATACACTCCAAATATCATAGCGCCTCTGAGAGAGAGGGGCTAGTTTGTCACAATTGTTGATACAATGTTTTAAAAATGAAATATTTTGTTTTGTTTCTTTTCACACAGTCTAGAAAAAGACTAAAAGCTTCAGTTACGACTGATCTAGCGGTAAAATCTAGGGCATGATAATAGGCCTGTAAGATTAAATAAATCAAATCGAAATTGCAATTTGAATAGAGGCAATTAGCAATTCGCAAAGACTGCAATTTTTGAAGTACCATAATTTCCTCCAGGAAAACCCTGCAGTTTGGATCTGTACAAATATGTTCTGAAATGTGACTCTTGTATTAATTTGTCAGTTCATATTTCTGTATTCTTGTCAATTCTTCCAGATGCATTTAAAATGTGAACTTTGAACATAATCCTATTATTAAAATCAAATTGCAAATCTATTCACAATCTCAAAGCTTGTCAGAAAAATTGCAATTAGATATTTTTCCTAAGTTGTTCAGCCCAACATGATAACAATATCCGGCTACAGTAGTAAAAAAATACATTGAGTTTGCACAGACTCCTCAATAGCTACAATTAGGGTCCACACCATGTGGGCTTAGAGGACAGGGGATCATTATTCCCCGATATTGGACCAGAGCCACACAATATATGAATATTGGCCACCTGGACCACAAGCCACTCAAACTGTGAGGTGAGATCAAAGAAGCCTCTACAATCTGGAGCCCAGATAACAGCATTATAAACAAGCAAATACAAGCAAATACACTGTGTATGCCCTGCAATTAAGAGCGAAGAATACATTCAGACAGGATAGGAATTAAATGAGTTCTACCAGTCTTACATAATGCTGTCTTATGCATGAGCAGCCACGTTCACACCTCAATATGACTGTCAAAGCTTACATATACTTCCCACTCGGCCGCTCTGAGGTCCAGCAGGACTGGACAGAGCAGCTGCCATACGACGAACAGAGAGAGAGATGAGGAGTGTGAGGAAGTACAAACACAGCCAAGGACACAAGTACATCCAGGTTTTCTATATCAAACAACAAGCAGCCCCAGGAGAGGCAGCTCGCCAAGAACACCCCCGTTGACTTCTCTGAAGCTGGAACAGCATTTCTGCCAAATACACTTACTCTGTGTCATTTCTGTTACAAAAAATAACAACACAAACTTTAGTATTCATAGAGTGGTTGCTCTTATAGACTTGTGTCAGGTAATTGATTAACCCACATGCCAGTGCGGTGGCTGTTGCCTTAAAGCAAAAAGTCACAAGTTGAGGGACCTGTAAAGTTTGCATGTTCTCCATGAGTGTGTGCTCCAGTTTCTACCACGACTAAAAGCATGAGATTTGGAATCTCAGTGGGACTATCCTGGATAAATTAAAGGTCTATAATTAATAAGTCATTAGATCATGATTATATCCAATTTGATTAATTGCCAAGTCCTGCTTTACCCAAAACAGAGCATCCGAATTTTGAAGTTAAAGTCTGCCAAATTCTATTAAGCACACAGTAAGAGACAATTATGGGGACAGAGAAGGTGACCACAGACAAAAAGGAGCACATGCAGCACAACCAAAGTCTGACAGGTGAGGCCCTGAAGATGTCTAAACATCACAAACACACACCACAGTCTCACTGAAGATGTCCCAGATACCAGCGTCTCCTAAATACCATTACTGCAACACCTAGAGCAGCTTTAACACGACTGTGGAGATGATGCAGAGGCTAAAAGTAACTCATAATGAGATAACATAGTGCCATTAGTCCCAACTTGTTTAGTTGGTATTCATTTTGTATAGCAACAGACATATTATCAGTTATTACTTTTTTTTGTTTTTCTTTTATGTGATGATATAAATGATATGATACATCATCCTGCTCTGCCCTAAAAGTTATACACATACAGACTAATCTTCACAGAGGTTTGGTTACTGATCACCATCCATAGCTTTAAGATTTCGCATATTATAAGGAAATACCACAAGCAGGATTTTACTGATTTTATGTGACTTTAGTCACATAAATTTAATTATATTAATGACTTCATCATATTTAATGCAATGTTGAGTTAAGAAACGTGGTACTTAATAACAATTATGGCAGAGGGTCAAGGCCAGAGTTTCTTGCTTTAACATTGCATGTGTTGATGGGTTTTTTGATAATTCTCAATTGTGGGCAGAAAGTGCATACCTAATCAGTATTCATCTCTATCACACAAGCGATTACACTATGCTACTTTCTAAATATAGAGAAAATCATTGACCGGTAGCTTCTTTTTCCTCCCCATTTGCTTCAAGTGTCTAATCTTAATGTGCTGAGTGCTCACTAACTTTAGGTTTGTTACTAAATATACCACAAGCAGGACTTTACAATGGATTCAGCAAGTTTGCCTTTAATTAACATCTCCCTGGTGGAGCGAGACGGAGCGCTGCATCAGGGGCTCATGAAGCGTGGCTGACAAAGCTCTGTACGGCTGTATCTGTATCGGACTCAAAACCTGATGAAGTGAACCACCACAGTTCAATGAGGAGAGCACATAAAGAGGCTGGCAGCGGCAGGTGACAGCATTACGGATATGATATTTATTGTTTAGCTAAATTAATTCATTTTATGTATTAAAAAAAAACAAAAAACTCCCAAAGTCTGAAATATTAATCTCAAAATATTAATCTGAAATAATACAGATGCAACTCATCAAAACAAAAATAAAACAAATATTTGGTGTTGTGAATAAAGTGTGGGAAATAGAATACTTTTTGCATGCTATAAAATATTACAAACAAAACTGTTTCTACTGTTAAAGCTGAGGCTAAGACAATTTCAAGATGTAGCTTCAACATTGTACATTTCATCTGTAACTCTCACTCTGCATCTAACTTGTGCCTTTAAATAAACTGCCCCGCGATAACCACAAACCACCTCACCTCATGTGCTTCATAGTGGTGATCTGGAGCTACATTCTGTTACATCTCCTCTGTTTAATAATCTCGTTTATAATCTATCCATTTATACTTTTATAATCTGTGTTATCAGAATTGTTGATGTAGTTCCTGTCTTTGTGCAGCCAATGCAGCCAAGCATTATCTAGCATAGAGTCTAGCACCATTATCTGTTATTGCTCCACAGATAAAAAAAGGTCATTGTAAAGGGCTAGGTATAACGTAAGAGAATTTAAATGGGGAAAAATAAAGCTCGCAATACGCTCCATTAAATATGGAAACGGATTCAAAAGATTACAAAAATAAAACTTGTACAAATATGAAGTCACTTTTATTAGATCACTATACAGTCTTTTCAAACCAAGTGGCTATTGTGTCTCCATGAACTCATCTCAAAGTATAATTTTTGTGATTCAAGAAAACTCTTAAAGTAGAATATGTAACTGATAACAGTTCTCAAAGATACCTGATTTTTAAGTAACACGTTGTTCTTCAACTAATTCATGCAATCTTCTGAGAAAAAGAGGAAATAGTTTAGGAAATTGATCACGGAAAGTCCAAACTGACAAAAACAGCACAGCCAACTACTGAAGCGTGAGCAGCAGCATCCTCAGTAAGAAAATGATTGGATGCACTTACCAGATGCACATTCTGTCATTCGTGACTACAATACAGGAACCAACCGACCACAGCCATAAAACAAAATACCTTCATTGTCTAAACCCATTTAAATTAATACACAGTATCAGAAATCAATACTGCCCATTGAGTAAAGCTATAATAGGAGTTACCTCCATTATTTAAATAGAGATGCCATATCAGCTCAGCTCGCTGTTTGCACTGTGATGAACAGCCTTACACACAGATGAGAATGGAGCCTGAGGAGCTCTTGTGGCTATAAGCAAAGCCCCTTTGTTCTTGAAGCATCCCTGCAGCCGTACCAGACACTGCCTGGACGGCACTTTGGGCTGCCTCTGGTCTACATTACATTTGCATTATTATTTATTCAACTGCATCACGAAAACAGTCTACAGATGTGTAAAACCAAGAAATGCTTCAAATCATAATTTGAAACTTGCTTCACAAAAGAAAGGAAATGTGTAAGCAGATGGCACATTGCTGACACTAGTCTATAGCTGTCAGGCCAAAATGACTGTGCTTGTAAAACATTAGAGCCCGGAAAGACGTTTACTAAGCAGGACCTCTGGTCTGAATGCACTTCTGCATTTACATCCTTTAAAAGTTATTCGTTAACTGGTTTATGGGACTAAAACTTCAATAATGTTGCTTTGTTTTTGGCTTAGAGATTATGTTCCCCCAGAAGCCTAACCTTTGTCCCTTTGGTCCTAGTGGACAGGACACTTTTCCTGCTTCTGTCATTGTTCTTGAGGTGAAACCAAGCACAGTTAATGTTTAAAACACTTTCAGCCTGGGAAAAGCATGCTGCCTTGTCACACATCAATGTATAATTAAAGAGAATCGCAAGTACTGTGGCCATAAATGGAGGATGTTTTTTTAAGCCAAGCACTGCAATTCTATTTGTGTGGCAAATAAACACACTTATAAAGATGCATGATCTCACTTTTCTATGGTTTAGAACTAACCTAAAGTGCATATGATTAGTTAGACTACTATATTCTATTTAAGATTTTATTTGGCTTTTTTTTCCCTAATTTGAAAATTCAATTAAAGTTTATAATTTTACTTCCTGGTTGGACATTTACAACAGATGAGACATAAGTCGAGGCAATTCCATAACTGTTACCTAGCAGCGAAATTGTTGAGTCATGCTCAGCAAATTTTAATCTAATATGGCCGATATCTGGTTGAGCGTAGGGCGTTGTCGTAATAATATTTTTTACTTGTCATTATCTACTTCTGTGCCAAATTGCATCATTCTATGGTCATTTTTTTTTTTTGCTGCCGTTCCTATACCATAAAGCATTTTTTTATGGTATAGGAACGATGAACGCTGGCATATTTTTGAAAATTGGAAATTGCCAGAAAATAGAGAAGCCCATTAGAGAAGGGTTCCTAAGAAAATTAAACGAATATTAATAATAAGAATATTCTGATGCAAAAACAATGCTCCCATTTTATAAATAAACTATACATTTTCAGAAAGCACTCGCACGTTCCTACGTCATGGTGAGGGTCCCTGGTCTCTGATGAGCACGACTCACACAGCTTTACGATACTAAATATATGAAAACCTGTCATGCAATTTCTTTTAACAGTTCAATACATAGTTTCAACTGAGCTTGGTGGATGGCCAAAGTAACAAAGCCATTTCCCGTCCAACTGAATGCTGACAAGCCTCAAAAGTGTCCATGTCAGCTACATTCCACTGATGACATTATCGTTAATACAGCAGCAGCCCACACTCCATGTAATTGCTCTTTAATTAATCATACTTAGACTCTGCACAGTAAGGAAATGAGACTAATGATCAAAATGCACAGCTCGCCTCGTTTTACCAGTTCAAAGACCATGTCTGAGGTTTCATCGAGATTATGCTGCTGCGACAGACCAGTGATCACAATTCTTCATCCATACAGATAATAGGTAGGTATTTTAAACTGCCCATACTTAAAACTTTTAAAAATGCACATAAATATACCAATCTTAATCATTACTGCAACTATCCACATGAAACCAAAACTAGTAAAAGTGGAAAATCTTCTGTATCAGCTTAAATAAACAATTGCTTCAAAAGGTAATGCCATTATTCAACCATATACATGATATTTATCAGATGAATGGACTTTAGCTAAAAGATTAATATGACAAGTTGAGCTGTTGATAACTGAAAATATTGAAACAAATTTATGCTACTGACAAAATAACCCTAAAGCAGAAAAAAACATGAGCCCCATAATAACTATGAAACACACTAGTAGTTAGTTTCCTCATCAAAAACATGAATTGTGTTTTGTTTCATTCACACATGTATAACACACAAACCATATTTAGGCTGAGTTCGTCTCTCAAACGGAAAACGCTCTCTTCCACCTTATGATGTCATGTGGTAATACAGGAACTGCTCCACTGTGTTTTTAAACTCCATACACCTTCATTAGAATCATTTGAATGATTTCAGCCCTGGAATTGCCGATCTCTACTGAACTAAAGTTAAAAGGTAGCTGCTAACTTGAAAACTACACTACATGACATCACAAGGTGGAACAGAGCATTTTGAGCTTTGGAGATCTAGACAGATTAATAATGGAGTGTTACTCATACAGGTGTAAATGAAACAAAACACAACTCCGGGTATGTTTTTGACCTTTAATCAACCATCTACAGCTCAAATCTTATAGTACAGAAAAATAACAAATCCCTGTTACGGCCCTAGGCCTTAAGTTCTTTTCTTTGATCATGTGTGTCATTGTGTCTACAGGTTTCCCAGCCTGGCCAATCCTGGGGCCCACCTGCAGCCGCCTCATTTAGGAGATTCAGACAGGTTTCCCAGCCTGGCCAATCCTGGGGCCCACCTGCAGCCGCCTCATTTAAGGAGATTCAGGACACCTGTTCGGGGCCGCTGTCCTGCGTGTGGCCCGTCTGCCATATTTGTATGTGTCTCTTTTGTCATGTCACTTCATGTGGAAGTGACTTTGTTTGTTGAGACACTCAACTGTCAGTACTGACTCTGTGTTTGTCTAGATTTTGTTACGTTATTGTAGTAATTAGTTTTTATTTAAACTTTACCTTTGTTACTCTTTTGTTTAAAACCTTGCAAGTACCTTCTGTTTTGTTTAGTTTACCCTTTTACAACTATGTTCATTAAATTACTTCTTACTTTACCATTTTTCCATCTTGGTTTTTGTTACGTCCCTGTCCCCACACGAGCTGGGTCGATTTGTTACGACCCAGCTCGTAGTACAAAGAAAAAGTACCTACGATAAATACACGGAATGTTCCATCTCATGTATTGAAAGATAAGCTGATATCGTAACTACGGTAACAGGCCCAAACTTATGGAGCTCTAATAAAAGATTACAAGGTTCAACTTTTTTCTGGGATATTTCTTTCAAAAACGCTTTTGACCACCATTTGGAATTATGATATTATTTTCTAGAATGTCATGAACGCCACCTGTTCATAGAAAAGTTTCCATATTGTTGTCACTGTAGGAGGATTGCTTCAAGCACAGTATATGGCAGAGGGGCACAGAACCATAGACTGTATTGACCTTATTCCGCTGCCCCCACTTTTTCCATAAATGTGACTAAACCGTGCTTTCTTTGTGGTGGCACTTCTGGTTAAGGGGAAATCCCGTTCATTTCAATGGAAATGGTAAAAGTTTCACCTCTACAATATTACGTAAAGTAGGTTGATCTGTGTCAGATCTTCAATGTTTATGTGCAACAACAAGTCAACAATGCACCGATTCTCTGGGAGGCTTTAAAACAGCTCTGTAGTCCACACAGAACTTATTTGCTGTCGAGATCGGCAGCCCCATGCAAAATAATACAACCCACATGACGATGGCAGTGCCCACGGCAACTTCTGGAATAAGGTGAATAAAGAAGTGGACTAAGGGAGTGTGATGTCACCCACAGCGTTCGGCTCCAGTCAAATGAAGCTCATCGAAGCTAGAGCAGTTATAGGGGCGATTTTGGAGCAGAGTTCCATATTTGGAATTCCGATCGCGAGTATCATAGCAATCAAAGAACCAATCCGGAGCAAGACTGTTGAAGGTAATGCCCCTTCCCACCCGCATATCTTGATTTACAGACAAAATGGCTAAAAATACCAGGATCGTGTAGAGCGGGTTAATACAAACATTTTAAAACCAAAATGACAAGCCTAACAGGAGCAGTTATGGAGAAAGGGGTGTTTTTCAATAGAGAGAGAATTGGAGACAATGGAGCACCCATGTTCACTTCCTATTTGAAACACGGCGGCTAGCAGGTTAGCTATGTCTATTTACAGTGCTGTGAAAAAGTATTTGCCCCTTTACCGATTTCTTACTTTTTCTGCACCTTTGTCACTCTTAGCCATTTCAGATCAAGCAAACTTTTTAGTTTATTGACAAAGATTAACTCACAAGTAAACACAAAATGCAGTTTTAAGTGCTGATTTTATTAAGGGAAAAAAAGCCATCTGAACATACATGGCCCATGTGAAAAAGTAATTGCCCCCTAAACCTAATAACTGGTTGAACCACCCTTAGCAGCAACAACTGCAGTCAAGTGTTTGCGATAACTGGCAAAGAATCTTTCACATCGCTGTGGAGGAATTTTGGCCCACTCTTCTTTGCAGAATTGTTTTAAATCAGCCACATTGGAGAGTTTCCGAGCAAGAACTGCCTTTTTAAGGTCATGTCACAGCATCTCCATTGGGTTCAGGTCTGGACTTTGACTAGGTCATGCCAAAATCCTCATTTTGTTTTTTTATTCAGAAGTGGACTTGCTGGTGTGGCTTTGGATCATTGTCCTGCTGCAGAACCCAAGTGCGCTTCAGCCTGAGGTCATGAGCTGATGGCTGGGCATTCTCCTTCAGGATTTGTTGGTAGAGAGCAGCATTCATGGTTCCTTCAATCACAGCAAGTCATCCAGGTCCTGAAGCAGCAAAGCAGCCCCAAACCATGACACTACCACCACGTTTCACTGTTGGCATGATGTTCTTTTTATCAAATGCTGTGTTCATTTTACACTAGATGTAACGGAATGCGCTCCTTCCAAAAAGTTCCAACTTTGGTTCATCAGTCCACAGAATATTTTCCCAAAAGCTTTGGGGATCATCAAGATGTTTTTTTGACAAAAGTGAGACGAGACTTTATGTTCTTTTTTGTCAGCACTGGCTTTCGCCTTGGAACTCTACCATGGATGCCATTTTTGCCTAGTCTCTTTCTTATGGTTGAGTCATAAACACTGACCTTTACTGAGGCAAGTGAGGCCTGCAGTTGTTTAGATGTTGTTCTGAGTTTCTTTGTGATCTCTTGGATCAGTCGTCGCTGTGCTCCTGGAGTAATTTTTGCAGGCCAGCCACTGGGAAGGTTCACCACTGTACCATGCTTTCTTTGTGAATAATGGCTCTCACTGTGGTCCACTGGAGTCCCAAAGATTTAGAAATGGCCTTGTGACCTTTTCCAGACTGAGACATGTCAATTAATTTTCTTCTTATCTGCACCTGAATTTCTTTGGATCGCGGCATGATGTCTTGGGTTCAATATGGCCGACTTCACCTTGTCAGAAAGGTTCTATTTAAGTGAGCTCTTGATTTGAAAGGTCTGGCAGCATCCTGAAACTGAACTCAGCTTTCCACAATAATATGATTAATCACAGTTACCTCATCATTTAACAAGGGGGGCAATTACTTTTTCACACAGGATCATGTAGGTTTGGATAGTATTTTTCTCATCACAGAAAAAAACTGCATTTATGCTTATTTGTTAATATATAAAATTTGTTTGATGATCTGAAACAGTTAAGTGTGGCACACATGCAAAAAAGTAAGAAATCAGGAAGGGGGCAAATACTTTTTCACAGCACTGTATATATACAGTCTATGTACAGAACTGAGCCCTTTTGGTGTTCTTCCATTTGGGGATCTCTCTTAATCAGGTAAAAGGCACTGGAAGAGCAGGACAGATTAAAAAGCTTTTATTAGATCATGCCTTTTTCTTGCCAACACTTTTTGGCCTTGTTCTGTTGAAGGCTCAAATGGATGATTTACAAAAGCTTTTTCATCTATCTCTTGCCTTTCTGCCCAGAGATGAGAGTTTCAGCTACATGGACTTTTCAGACCATTTTCAAAGTTGTGTTTCGTGAACTGAGCAACAAATGGACATGGTTGTGTCAGGGAAGGTATACGGCAAGAGAATTATATAGTATTTACAAACATTTGGAAGTTACAGCATATTAAAAATGTGAACAAGCACTGTATTTTCTATGTTGCCTTAATGTATGATAAAATAATATTGAGTTGAACATATACAATGGTTTTGAGAATGACACATCTCTCCAAGCAAGTATAAACTCCACATTTCTTTTGAGACTATACTAAGAGCTAGGGCACATACATATATAGATGACAAGCCAGCATTTGAACACAGCCACCCTTGCTGCTGCATAGCCTATACGTGGAATGGGACAGGGAGGAGCGATGTGAGGAGAATTCAAAATAAATGAGGCAGTCTGAATTATTTAAAGGTACAAACTGGGAATTGAACCGAGCTTTTAAAAGGAAAATGGAAAGTAGCCACGAAAAGCCATCTTGCTGGATCTCCTTGAGAAAGCTTACTAACATATTAAGCCCATAGAAGAAGGGTCCATGATGTGAGTCTTGTGCAGATGGATGAAGTGGTGCTAAAAGGTTATGGTTCAGGCCGCCTTATTGCATTTTATTACAACAAACAACATTAGGGTCCGAACTAGAACATTTCTGATGCAACGCCATGTCAGGGCGCTAGCTGTGGAACCAATGCGTACAAATCATCCTTTGAGTTTTAAACAAGGTTACAGCGCATCACCCCTTGTCTTGTTAATTAATGGCCAACATTGACCTCACCATCGGTCCCTCTCACAGCTTTCCAGCAGTCACTAAATGTATTTATTATGCTGTTGCAGATGAGCTTATTTGGCTGGCGTTCAATTAGAGCGCGGGAGACATAAGGAAAAAGGCGAGCGGCAGAAAACAGAGTAAGCACTTCTGGTCATGGCGCAGTTCACAAGGCAAGACTAATGGCGGCAAAACTAAGCACCCGCTAATCAATAAGCATCTTTCTTCATCAAAGAGCACAGATAAATCAAATTGCCCCGTTCGCCTTGTGTGGTCAGTGGCCTTCAGACGCACTCCCATTTACTACTGCTCCCCCAAGAGAGAATGACTCAGTCCGAAAACACTTTAGCCAACAGGTGCTTCCGATAAATGTAAAATCAACAATGATTTAAAGCGACTTTGGCACTCGCAGGAAAATACAGCACAACACAGCTTACCCAAAATACAACAATATAAATCTGTCATGCCATTTACTATACTCCGAATGAATTAAATGGGATAGTGCTAAAGTTGCAAGTTAGAGTGCTACACAGCAGGATGTAAAAACACTTCAGTGTAAAAGAGCTCCTCTAGAGAAAGGCAACACCAGATAAATATTGAAAATTTAACCTTGTGTTTGTTGATGTTAACAGAACCGTGTACAACTGCAGGAGAGCTCAGTTTGTGTCCATGTCAATACTCAGTGGGTTGTTACAGTACGTATGTGGGAGGGGTTTGTGTCCTCCTCTCAAACCCGGGTGACCTCAGAAAGCAGGTTTGCAGAGCCTTGGGCATCCAAACTCATCCGACATGCAATCTTTCAAAACACTCCTACGTGGTACCCTGCCTCTCCTGTCAGGAGCCAGTCGTGCACTCATGCTTGGGTTATAGTCAAGTAGAGACAGGACTGACATGGTACAGATGTCTAGAAAGAGCTGAAATATGTCAGAGGATGCACTCGTTGGAATGCTCGAGACACTGCGGCTTTTAGGAATATTTTTTTAATGCACACTGGGCTGCACAATTTGGGACAAGCATTGCGACTGCAATTAGTTTTGCGACTTATGTTTTAATAATAGCATTCGGTTCAAAGTTCACATTTTAAAAGTGTCAAGGAGATTGACAAAAAGACAGATAAATGAACTGACAAACTAATACAAGAATAGCATTTCAGAACTTGTTTGTAAACTGCAGGGTTAGGCGTTTTTATGCAGAATAAGCCAGGATATGCCTTTGTCATTTGCTATCTATGTCCATTTAAAGTGCGATTTCACAATAACCGATTTTGAAATATATGTTAGTGCTACTGAAAATATCTCCAACAAATAATTAGCCAAATAAAACCCCTTAAAGAAGGTGTACCCTGCACTCTGATTTAACAAAGGTACTACAATCACTGAACCCAGGTTGCCAGTGCCTAAACCAGCGTAGAGATACAACTTTAAGGACAGGCCACGCTTCATGTGAAAGACCAGAACTCCAGAATTCACAGAGGCCACACTAACACTAAATAATGATTGACTGCAGCTGCTGGGATTCAGGAGGATTCAGATCAGAGAGTGCCTTTTAGGATTTCAGCATTAAAACTGGCAACCCAAATGAGAGACTCATGTGAGGCTCATTCTGTTTTCTAACTGGACAATCATCTTTAAAATCAAAATCTTACATACTGTCCCTTAAATAGCTGGTGTTGATAGTAAGTCATAGAAATTATTACTTTCACTCTTCAGGGCTCAAATCTTATGGTACTACAAAAAACGTAGAAATGGTTCCAAAACATGCACATAATAAATACTGAGCCCAAAGAATTGCTATCATTTACTGAACAATAAGTCATATAGTAATTATCGCAACAGTTCTACACTAGTCAAAATACACAAATAGAGAAGTTCTGTTGATGATTTAGCTGAAGAAAACTGATGACGAAAAAGCCAGCCAAATGCGCTGAAATCCTCCAGAGAAGAGGAAATCTCCCAGGTTGCATGCAAAACAAGGATGGAAATTCTTTTGTTGAGCTGGCATGACGGACGTGATGACTCATTTAAGACAAAAATCCAGATTATATCACTCCAATAAAGGACATAAAAGTATTGTATTTGTCAAGCACCCAAGTATAGTGACAGTTCCTTCTATTGTGCTCGTGACAATGGCACCTGTCAGATTTCCTTCCGTTTGTGTTCGTAAGGCCTCTGTGATTACTTAACCACACTGCTACACATTTGCTGTTTTTAGCCGTAGGAAAATAAAAAGCCTAAACTTCACAGGAGATGGAGCGTGCCGAGTGTGGGCGGCTGTAGTGTAGGCGACCTCCTGGCTGGTTACCATGGTGAAGTAAAATGAGGTGTTGCCTGGGCCGCGGTGTGTTCGTGTGTTTGCGGTCATGGCAGGGGCTCCCACAGTGAATACTATCACATTTCTTGCAGACTCCACCTCTCACTGATCACACGGCTGCCTTCAAGGGCTTCTCTCACATCAAAGGCAGTGGTGAGATTTTGCATTCCTGTCAGAGCATTACAACCTCTGGAGCTTCCCCGAGATGAAAAACTCGACCCCACTCCTTCCCTCCGCCTTGTGTAATGATTTTGCAAAGAAGGGTTTAGCGGCTCTAGACCATCATACAAGCAACACCAAGTGAGATGCAACCTCCCTATGCTTCGCTTTGTACACCAAACACTATTTCCCATCCCGCCGATCATACAACTCCTAAGGCAAGAGGAGGGTGGAGAGGAACGGCCCCAGATAACACCATGAGTGCATCAATGAGTCTCCCTGCTTGGCACAAAATATTATTTACAGCTCAGTGAGAGAAAAAATTACAGCTGCAATCCTCTCCTGAAAGAAAAGCAGCTGACCTGGCAACGTTTAGCGAGGGGAAAGGAGGAGGGTCAGCCACCATAATTATTATATTGCCTCTCCTTATTCACTGTCGTATCTATACAGCTCACGCAGCCTGTAGGGAATTCACGCTGGAGACAACAGGTTAGTGGTACGTTTGAGAAAGACCAAGAGGTAATAACAACATTGGAAAATGTTATTTCGAACGTGTTGCAACAAAGCCAATTTAAATAATGTACATACTTCACTGCTGGGGATAAAGGCAAATTGGAACAGTAAAATAGAACGCAATCAGCCAGATATGAGTCTCTAATGTAAAGAGAGCAGTAAAAAACAAGGGTCTTTTGATGAAAGTCTTTGCTCCTCATAATGGGAGTATATTTTTAGCTTTGGGGACCCAGGAGAGAACTTCATGCCCCTGGAGACAAGTATGATACTAGTGCTGCTGCAACTGAGCCTTAGTTTCAAGGTCTTTTCCACTCAACAAGCACAAACTTATTTGACAGCTATTCTATCAGGGTCAGGTCGGGCACTGAAACAACATTATTCCGGCCACCCTCATGTGTGTGACCTTAAAAAGTGCAGGCCACTGAGTTTAACTCGTGACTTGCTGGAGTTACTAATCCAAATGTTAAAAAGATGAGCGCCATGCACTGAGGCATGCTGGGCTGCCAAGTACAAGTTTGTGTTAGATCAGACCCTCGTTCAACAGCTCAACATGAGGAAAGGGCGTGATGAGAGGGGCTGTAGGCTGTAGTGGTGTGGTGGGCATTCTTTGGTGGTAGAATCATAGCAGATGAACGCTAGCAGTAGTAGCAGTGTGTCTGAGCTAAGAGTGTGCGGTGTCAGGGAACATACCAGACGGTTCAGCCTTCTCCGGAGCATCTTTTCGTCTATCTTCTTCGGATCGCACTACAGATTAACTCTTCCGTGTCAACAGACGCCCCGAGCCTCTGCTCCAGCCTGCCTGGGAAATAACTTTACATGTATGTTAGTTACCGTGCTAGCGCCTTGGCTATCTCTTTTCTACTCTAGCGTTAGTTCTAGCTACACGAAGTGCCGCATCCGTGCTACATCGTTTCCATTTGTGTTGATTTCGGTCTCTTCGCACCATTCGCATTCTCTTCCTCTCAAGATTTTCCGCGTTGCGGTGACTAGTCGCGCGTCCCTCTGCTCAGAGCGGAGACGGTCCCTGACATGTCCCTCTGCGCCCTGTTGCTGAGTCTCGCTCTGCACAAATCATTGGTCGTGCTCTGCTGTGCCTCTCCGGTGGCACAGTATCTCCATAGGGTTAAACTAACTTCTCTTTTCCCGTGCACAGCTCGACTCTCCTCCCTGTCAAACCCTCTTCACTCCAGCCGCGGACACAGACCTTCCCACGCTCACAGGCTCCACCCGGCGAAGGTGCGGCGACTGGAGCTTACACTGGATTCTGGGTAATGTGGTCGAAGTTTGAACTACAAGTTCTTGATCTAACCCTCGCTCTTGTAATAATAGGGCATGTGTGAAACTGCCTAAAATGAAAACCGTAGAGTATTTTAACGGGTTAGTATGTGATAACTGACTGCCCTTTACACCCACTCACATTTTAATTGGCACAAAGATTAAGCTACTGGAGGTTTCCTAAAATACACCCATCCAAGGGCTGCAAAGACAATGTAGGCCTGTGTGACTTGTGCGCCTCAAACGCAAACATTTACAATGCCCTAGATCTATGTTGGGGCAAAGGGTGGGCCCTAAACATATTCTCTTGAGGTCAGGGAAATTTGAATTCAGTCCAAAAGCATCTAAGATTACTGACCTAACAGCGTAGAAGACTGAATTGGCCTCGTAGTTATACTCCAGTTTGTCAATAATTTGAATAGGCTGAGCGACTGTTAATTTGCATGTGATGGGTTGAATTTACCTCCAGGCCTTCAGAGGGTTTGTTGAAATAGAGTAAGCCTAAGAAAGGTGCAACAAATGTCAAAGCCCTATCACATGCTTTTATATGCAGAATTATGTGTAATAGCCCTAAATGTAAACAGTCTGCTAAGAAAAACACTAACCATACAGCCTGACAGCCCGAGGATCTTAAAGTTGTCCTGTGTCTCCATCGCGTGGTCATGTCAAGTATTACTAGGCCATTAGGCCCATGTCCATCCATCACTTAAGTCTACTACTCCATTATACGACTTTACTTTAGGCTTTAGGCTATACTTTAGCTCCTGTGGACTACCTCTGAATCCTATACTTTAGCTCCTGTGGACTACCTCTGAATCCTATACTTTAGCTCCTGTGGACTACCTCTGAATCCATGTAGGCTAACCTCATAATAGGCCTATTTAATTTACTTTTGTATTTCCTATCTTGGTTAATTGAGCTACATTCGTTTATTTTAGATAAGTATTCGTATTAAATGTGTTTATAATAGGCTATAAATAGACAAATAGATAGATAAATCGATAAATCGATAGATCATCACGTCTGCGCAGGCGTGCAAGTGCGTGTGCGTGAAATGCATTATTTTCCTTGTAATGTAATATGTTGCCGCACGGTGGCAGCCTAATTACACTTATGTAATTACAACTTAACTTGTTGCTCATAACTTCTGTAGAACTGATTTTTCACCCTCTGTTAGGCGAGATTCCTTTTTATTTTGTATAGGTAACTTTGCCATGTAATGTACCTTATTTGTCTGTTACAGTACAACAAAACACACTTTTAGTCCATAGTTCAATCCATATTTTGAAAATAATTCTTGATTTATAATTTTCAATATGAATAGTTTATAACACTTCATAAAATTTTGCATTTCATCCATAATTTAAAACATATTTTTAAAATATTTGTGCTAATTAGTTAGAAACATTTTTGGAAAAAAATGCTAATTTAATGATACTCATGTTTCTGGTTTGTTTTTTTTTTTGTTTTGTTTTTTTCCTTTTGTGTTGCTGATGTACAGTTGACAGTGTTAGTACACTAGCTTGTGTATCTTCAGGGCATTCCTTCAGTGGCTCTTCGGTGTGTGTCTCACTCTTGCTTGTGAATTCAAAGTGACAGCCCCTGTGGAGGAGTTGGGAGACTTCCCCGGCCATCTGTCTTAGAGCAGCCCCTCAGGACACCCCTCCTCTGCCTCCACACATCCACACATCTCTCATTCCCACACTGGGCCTTTGTCAGCAGTTCCTGTCCCTGGACTAGGCGTGGCGTGCGCAGAGGCTGGGGCGACCGTGGGTGCTTTCAGAGGCACCTGCAGATGGGACAAAGGGCCAAGGGTGCTGGGACTGAAGACAGATTGATGCTTTGTGCACCCGAGCTGGAGAGAGCAGGGAGAGAGCTGGGCAGAGCGAGAGGGTGGTGAGGGTGGTGGGGGATAGTTAGCTGAGAAGTTTTAAAGCAGTGGATTTTCAGGGGGACAGGGGTGGGATGGGGTGACAGAGGAGGGGGGTCTGTCACTCCAGTCTGTGTGAGTCCAGGCTTTGGAGGACCCCAAGGAGATTGACAGCTTTTGTGGGCCGCATCTCGGCACAATGGTGGTGCTTTAATGGGCGGTAAAACTAGAGCAGAGTTTGGGGAGGTTTTGGAGGGGAGGTGGTGCTCCTCGCTGGTTACGACGGTGGCAGTGCGGGGAGGCTAATGGATGGGGGGCCAGAGGCTTTACTGCTTCGCTTGGTGGGGACCAATTCATGGGCATTCAGTCTAGAGCTCGTTATTCACTGAATGCATCCAGTGGAGGTATGCAGCAGCATCAATTAGAATGTGTTAGCAGATAGCAACGGCGGAAGAAAAAGCTTTCTCTCCCTTTTGCTCACAGGACAACACAGTCCCACTATAGGAGGTGTCAGAGCCACAAAGCCTTTTTTGTGGGTCTCTCTCCATTACATTAGCAGTGCAATATGTAAGGTGGGGACTCTTTTGATTTAAATTAAGTGGAAAAAACACTAAATCCTATTTTTATTCAGCAGGGATAATGGTGTTATACTCTATAAAGGTCTTTAACTACTTATCTGTGGCTTAAAATCTTCCCCAGCTCCCCTTTCACTCCACCTCAGTGTCTTTTGAGCATTATATTTATTCAACAGTGAAGGGTCAAAGACAGACTGTTAAACAGAGGAGCTTGTAGCCTTAACTGCCGCATCACTTCTAATTGTGTATCAGTGGGTCAGTGGTTTGTTGTGTTGTCGCTGAATAAGAAAGGACGAGCGGATATGAATTAAAACAGTATCTTGTAAGGCATTGTCTGGAGAGGGCTCAGGCCACCACTTCACTCACTGCAAAGGGTTCCTCCTTTAACTTCAGACAGAGATATAAAAGAAGAGGAAACTCTTTAGTGGTGATCACATGTCAGGACAGACCAACACTGCATGGCCTTCCACATAATTAGCCTGCACTTCAATGTGTTTTAGTTACGCACAACTAGAGCATTGTGCTTCTGTAAACAACCAAAATCTTTTTCAGTATTAATTATCATTGTCCCCCTTTTCAATAATAATATTTCATCATAATTTTTTAATTTATACTCCTTTAGAAAAATAAATGTAGAAAACAGGTTCACATTTTTAAAAGACTATTCTCTGTTCACAAACATGAACAAACTGATTCAGGCTTCCATCCATGCACTCAGCATCCATTTTATCTCCAATTTCCTTGCTTTTACCACAAGATGATACAGATGTCATGTGTGCTGAAATGAAATTGTGAATTTTTGTTCCCCATAGGTTTAATGAGAACTAACTGGCAGGAACCTCTTGTAGAAAGGTGTGGATTTCAATGTGAGTAATTATGCTTCATTTCAAGCCAAATGAGACAAATTTGCATCAGCTGAAAAGGCAACCAGAGTTAAACTGTGTGAAAAGTGTAGTAAATTGGGGCAAACATCGCAACATGCAGAAATGCATCTCCGCTCTAATTGTGTAATAGTAGAAGAGCTCTAAATGCACAGGCCAATTAAACAGGCTTCTTCTGCGGGGCAAAGAATCGTCAGGTTATTATGCCGCGAGTATCAGCACAGTTAAATAGCTGCCTCCGTCATGGGTGAGCCTGAAGGGGGCCATCATTTGCAGCAAAATGGAATATCTGATCAAATATGGACAGATGTCTTCATACATGTGAAACGGCTGTGAATTGGATTGGAAGTGGAGAGCGAGATGGATGGCCTGCTCTCAGAGACACAGCTTCCTGCCCTGAGTACTAAGGGGCACAAGAGGAAGAGGGCGAGGGGGAAGGTTGGCTCTCAGCGGGGGGAGACATTTCCCTCAAACACCAGTTGATGGGTTCTCCCACAAAGGCTGCTGTGACGCAGTCTGCGCTGCACAGAACAGCCTGGTTTCTGTCTGGATTAGGCCCTGCATCGCACAAAGGGAGCTCAAATAAACGATTCATGAATGCTGATTAATTGATGCCATTTTTGCAGTGTGCCATGGAGATTTACATGGAGATACACTGTGTGGGACAGGTTTTGCTGTAGATTTTACAGTGCTGTAGTAGCAAAGGTTTGATTCATAACTTCTACAAGGATTTCTTAATGACCATGAACCATTTGATGTTCAAATCTACATGCTGCTGATCTGCGGTATGGCTGTGTACATTCCCATTGCTGCCGTCAGATGTGCCCAGCTGGCAGACTATGGAGCTCAGGTGGCAGCGGTGGTGGCCCACGTTGGTTCCCACGGTGGGCTTTGGGGTACAGGTGTCCAGAGAGAATGAGGGTGGCCCGGGGCGAGGAGGGGCGAAGCACTGGCCCATAGCCCACCTCAATGGAGGAGTCCCAGGGGCCAACTCAAAAGGCCGGGTTCCACTTGATGGAGAGAGAATGGAAGGTTTGAGCCGTGGCCCAGCAGGAAAGATCTGGTTGTGGGAGACCTCTTTCAGGACGTACTGTTTATGTGAAGGCTGTCACAGCAGATGAGTACTCAGCAAACAGCGTGAACAAGGATTTGAACCAGAAAACCAACAGAGCCCTGACAATATTGTGATTGGGCCTTGTCTCTTTAGAGCGGAATGAAAGCTGAATTGAGAGCAGTAACAAGTGCACATTCAGAGCAGGACAGGGATGCTTTTGGTGCTTTTGGGTTGTGTTTTATGCATTTGAGGCCTGTATGCAGCTAAAGCAAAATCATGGTAATCTCGTCTTTGTGCAATACAATCTGTGGCACTTTAATGCTCTAACTAATGTCTTAAAAAGTCATCCTTGTGTCTTGTAATGTGATTGTTGACCCATGATAGAAACATGAGCAAAGGGTCTAAAGACGGGCATTGTAAAAGTTTTAAGTATATTCTGATAGACTTTTCAATGACAAATAGATGGTTAGCCTATTTTTAAACAATTATTTTAAAACTGAAACTTTTCTCCCAATAAACAGTGTGATACAAACACACATTTTAGTGAAGAATGTCTAAAATCTAAATCCGTATCCATTGTCAGGGAACAAAATTTAAAATTTGGAATCCACTTTTGGCATTCTAGTGCAAACATGTAATAATAATAAAAGATATAAGAAGTAATGATGATAGAAGACATAACTATAAGTAGATGATGGTGCATGGATAGTACGCATGCATGGTAAACTCAAGGATGAAATATTATTTAAAAAACAAACAGTTATTACAAGAACTAAACCGCCATGTTTAAAGACGTTCCAAAATGCTACACTAAGAGGCACAAAACCCTCATTCTTGTATTTTGCCTGCAACTTGACTTTGTATACATTTATCGCCCTATTTATACATTTGGATATGGATTGAGAAAGGCCTTACAAAGAGCCATGTTGTCTTTTTGGGCTAGAATCGGGCAAACTTTGAAGGTTTGTTAAGAGAAAGGCGGTGATGATGGAATGGGCCGGGAAAGACTGTGACTTCTCCATTGAGGGAGCAGGGGCACGCTGGATTAGCTTGATTTGCCTGTGAATGGCCACCCTCCATTCTTCTTGTTAGAGAGCTGTCACAGCGAATTGAGAAAGTGAAAACCTCCTTTTATCAACCTTTTCCAAGTGAAAGTGAACAGGCAATCAATAACTGAATTCAGGCCCAGGGGAAAGTCAAGCAGAATGATATGGGGCTGTTATAAAAGGAGTATTTGTCAAATTGGTAATGGGGGAGAAAGCTGATAACTGTTGTAATGTTGGTTAGAAAAACAGACAGTAAAAAGTCAAAGCTACGATAAAACCAAGGCAACTAACAGGGGTTACATTTGATTGATATAAAAAGTAGTAATTCATTTTTGAGCACAGTTTGTTTGTTACAGTTGTTTAAAATGTTGTGGTACTTTTCAAATCAGTGATGGCTAAATGTGTAAATTATTTTTATTAAAATTTGAGCACTAGTTCTAATTTAATTTAAGTCTTAAAATGTATGGGAATATAGAGTCAGTTTATTTTTCGCTAATGCAAATAAAATGATTATTTGCATTGTCCAATCCAGCCCATAAACTGTTCAAAACAATAGGCATTGGTCCACTGCTATTCCCCGTGAATGACACCATATTGTTTTGTAGTTTCATTATATTGACCTTATTGTGCCATTGTGCGTGTTCTGACACCATGATAATGCCTGAATACAGGGGGAATTATGCCCTGTATAAATAGATCCCATAGTGGAGGATTGCTTCAATTATCCCTCTACACATTGACAACACGCACAGAATAAAAAACTAAAGCCGCAGTCCAAGCTGGTCTCAAGGCGCTCTTCAAACATTGTTGTGGCCATTGTTCGCCGGGCCACATGAACATCATCAGCATCAATGGTGACAATAGAAAGAAAAACACTCATCTGATACATTAACCTTTTTTAGTATAATACAAGTATTCATTGGGAACAAGTAGAAAAGACAGGATGATTTTAGTTAAAAGACTTTCTCCAAGTCAAAGTCCAAGGCTTTGACATTCTTGGATTTGTTTGGGAATCTTGAATATTCTTCAAAAATAAATTTTCCAATATGGTGACTTCCAATTTTTCCCGCTAGTTGGATCAAATTAATCGGATCATTTACTCTCATCAATCAGTTTGGTAATTAATGTTATGCACAATTAAGCACCTTGATTTTCTATATCAAATTTTAAACATATTTCCCCCTCAAATACAGTGTATTGTTGCAAACACTTAAGTAACTAAACAATTGGGAATGTAGACTGAAGTGCTTAAAATAAGGCTCTTAGGCTACTGTTAAGTAGTCCATTAGGTTATATGGGTTTTTCATGGCAGTAATTGTCATCCATCCATCTTCAGTGCCCTGTGGTTGATAAGCGTTTATGAAAAATGACTCAGTACTGTAATGAGGCTCACGTCTCGGTGCTAACCAGGCTCACAGCTCGTGCAGGGCACACCATTTATTCCAGTCTGCGCTGCTGCGACCACTTCACACACTGCTTTACTGGGGTGTCCCAGGGGCCAGTGTGGGGCAGGTGAGGCTTAAAGGGCCTTCTGATTCAATTATCTCT
>KN485275.1:61364-76107 GCA_000787095.1 Periophthalmodon schlosseri | reverse complement strand
CCAAGTTTTGGGTTTTTTTATTTTATTTTAATACATAATTTTTTTCACATTTACTTTTTAAAATTCTGACATTTTCATCTTTCAACGATTCTTTTAAACACATGGACAATATGGGAACATTTTTCTGTTTTTTTTTTCCTTCATATTGATTGATTTTTTTTTTTCTTATTACAAACACATACAGCTTTTAACATTAGGGTTTATGAGAACAGATTTTTATTCACTGACCCAAGGAACTACATATGATAATGCTCCTTTTGGCTCCTTCTGAAGTGTTTATTAACCTGTGACTGTTGCAGATCAGAAAAAGGGCGAGTACCAGTGTGAATTATGCAGGGGTCATCAGTGGTGCTCTTGATACTCTGACCTAGCAGACCTCTGGATGTCCCGCTTTGTAATGCACTGCAGATAAAAACATGATGGGATTAGAAATAAACACAAATAGACATAGCTTGCTTTTTTGCTTGAAGTTGTTATGGAGCGACCTACGGATGGGCCAGTATGGATTCGTTTAAGCCGATACAGATATCCAGTATTTTTCCTGCTGCTGTGGCCGATAACCACCTTTTAAAATCTATAGCAAATCTATAACAAGGCTCAGTTTATCTTAAGTAAAGCTCACAAATCAACTTTTCAAATTTGGAAGAATAATAACAAAATGTATTTATCTGGGATATAAAATAATGTGTTGCATGTTTTGGTAAACATACAGCTAGACAAATCTGATGCACTGACAACAATCTGGAAACGACACATATAGGCACACAGAGGATGGGGCAGTGCAAAAAAAAAAAAAAAAAGTATTGAATATCGATATCGCCCGATACCAAAACTGTATCGATACCGGAACGGATACATCTCCAATCCCTAGAGCGCCCAGAGACAGGCTTGAAGTAAGCAGGGTCCAGGCTATAGGATCAACATGAGCTGACCAACCACTTTAGTGGAATAGATAAAGGCTAGTTTGGATCACTCCACACTGAGGTGAACATCAGTATCTCCAGATATGAGGCTATGGATTCTTGGACCAGCCCTCTCCTGGACAGTAAGAGTCCCTGCTTCAAACAGAGAAGCTGCATGGGGCCTGTTCATGTGATGGAAAGGCTGGAGCATCATAACATTCTATAGGCCAAACATATTTAATACAGATTTTTAATGCTGATTTTTGTTGTAATATAGCAAGCTCTAGGGTTTAGTCTAATAGAAATAATTAGGTTCAACAATACAATACAATACAATGTAATCAATAGGGAAAACATGGCTCTTGGCCCCCATTAGGAACTGGCACTATGACAATATCACATACTAGAATCTGAAAAACCACCAATATACCAACATGCTGAGGTGTACTTACGCACAGTGGGAAGAGTAACCAAAATGTTTACTCATGTTAGAGTACTGTTACTTCAATAAAAATGTGACTTAAGTAGGAGTAAAAGTATGCTCCTTGAAAAGTACTCTGAAAGGTACAATTTCTTTAATGAGATACTTAAGTAAATATATCTAAGTAAGTGTAACTGAGTACTATACACTTCTGCAATTTGGGATCTATCGATTATGTTTAGTATCCTCACCTTTGTTCTTCCGTTGTTGCCAAGACTGGTAAGCCCAGAGCATCAGCACCAGGAGCAGGCCCTCGAGTAACTGGGTCAAGATGATGACCAGTGGGTAGAGGAACAGAGGCCCCACTAGAGCTGAAGGAAAGACCACTTTGATCAGGACTACAGATAATTTTCCATTCTGACAGCCGGTCTCCATCATCACTGTCCGACGCTCCCTAAACAAGAGAAGAGCCTTTTGCACATTGCCCACCCTCTCACCACATGTTTTTTGTGACAGGAAGGGCATCTGGTACAATCACCGTGCAGCTGAAAGTACTTACGGCTGCGTGAGTCGGAAGACGGTGGAGAAGATGTAGCCGAAGAAATAGCCAAACATTGGCATCAGGAAAGCTATGGCGAGCATGGGTGGAACCACAATGGACAGCATCTTCTCTCCAGCCTCGATAATGGTCAGCACAATCACCAAGATTATAGCGGTTATAGATACAGTCAAACCTACCTAAAAAGATTCAAGATTTGTTGTTTTCGTTATAGAAAAACAACAAAATACAGTTTAAAGCATCAAAAAAGGAGAATTGCAGTGTGATACTAAAGCTGCACTACTTGCATGTCTTCATTGAAATGCCACTGATACTTTGCAGTAACATCACAAGGTTTGCCCATGATGTATTGGTTTATTTGTCGAATCCTACGATTCCTACATTTCCAGAATGAATTACAATTTTGATAGATTATGGATTGTACTCAGGATATAAACTGAACAAGCAGAAAACCCAAGTTCCATGTTTCAACTGTCGTCCTCCTCCACATCCCCATCAGGTGTACAACTTTGATTGGAATAAAAAGTCCATAAAATGTGAGTATTTACCGACAGTTTTGTCTTACTTTGAAGAACTAAATTATGGCCCTTTAAAAAGATGAATTATTCAAGATATCAGTAGATGGAATATAATACCTAACCTAAGTATTACTCCTAGAGTGGTAGCCATAAAAAACATCCAAGAATGTTGTATTTGTTTCAATCAGTCCCTATTGAGAGACCAGATACTTTATGGGCAAAAGACCGAACATAAAGTATAAAACATTACAACTGTCCAAGAAGCAGGGAGGACTTGCCCTACCTTGTCTTCTGGATTATTATAGAGCAGCACAGTTACATCCACTGGTGTGATTTTGTACGATTTTAAAACGTTCCAAATGATTCCCAAGCTCACATACAGATGTATGTGTCTGGGAACTCCCAGTTAGCCATGAAGTGTCAAGATTACTTTATTTGTCCTGAAGGAAACACATCACTAGAATATGACGGTGTATTAGGGCCTCTTGAGTAGATTTTCATGTTTAAACACCAAAATTTGCCAGAAAATTTACCAATGATGTTTCAAACGTGTAAATTTGCATGTTTCTTACAAATTTGCCCACTTTAATTTGCTTGTTTCAAATCCCATATATTTGTGCGTTTTTTCTAGAAAAAAAATGCTACTTTTTCTCACAATTTTGCATGTTAAAACTCAAAAATATGCTATCCTATTTTTTTCCCCTTCATCTATAAGTGGTCCTAATACACCGTCGTACTAGAACAATGTTGATATCTTGAGAAGCTCATTCTCTGACCATGGTGATGATGTTGGAGTACTGTGGCCTGTAGTGGTTGAGGATTATCCCAATTCCACATGGGATCATAATGGCCAACAGGGACAAGACTATATCTTTGTAGGGGACAGCTTCCTGGAGACCCTCAAAGCCCTGGCAGTACAGGAACAAGAGCAGAGGCATCATCCCAAAGGCAAGGACGGTGGAGCATGTAGTCATCACTATACTGCAGAGAGAAGGAGCAGTTACTACACTTACTACTGTCACTACTACTGCCACTGTGACTAATACTGCTACTGCTAATGTTACTGCTACTACTACTGTTACTGTTGTCCAGGTAGGTTCCATAGTGGTCCATGGGCGTACACTAGTCTATATGTCATGTATGTATAAGACACAGACTAGTACACGCCCATGGACCACTATGGAACCTACCTGGATGACTGAGGGATCACACAGATATAAGTCCACATGGGAATAGAAAAGAAAGTACTACCATTTAATGTTGAAAATCACACTGTATTGTCTACATAAAGAGTGTTTTTAATTATCACTGTGGTATTGGAATCAGTATTGAGTTTATTCCTTAGTATCAAAATCAAGTAACAAAATCACTAAATCAGTCAATAAATGATACTATATTTCCCGATGCACTAAAAACTGGCATCGCAACGCCAGTATTTAAGTCAGGAGACAAACGAGAAATCAGTAATTATTGGCCCATAACCATCCTCCCTGCCATCTCTAAAGTCTATGAAAAGGCTGTAGCAGAACAGCTAATAGAACATCTCGAAGCCAAAGCTTTTTTAAATCCTTTGCAATTTGGTTTCTGGAAAAATACTCAGACAGCTTGTTCCTACTTCCTTGAAGAAATTAAATCAAATATAGACCCAGGAGGAGTAGTACAAGCGGTCTTTCTCGACCTACGAAAGGCCTTTGATGCTGTCTCTCATAGTATCCTATTAAGTAAACTATCAAATTTTGGACTTTCTAATCAAACAGTTAATTGGATTACATCATACCTGAGTGGCAGGAAACAGTGTGTAAAGTAAATCACACACTGTCCCCCATTAAAGACTGCACCATGGGAGTTCCGCAGGGCTCTATATTAGGGCCTCTGCCTCAATGTGCAATATAAATGTCATCATGTATGTGGACGATACAGTCCTGTTCACTCATGGGAAAAACGCTGTAGAAGTGGCCATGAGATTAACAGGGGAATTGCAAAAGATTGCTGCCTGGCTGCAGAATTCCTGTCTCACATTAAATCTACAAAAGACTGTTGCAATGTATTTTACAAACAGGCATAAATATTCAGATTACCCAGATATTTATATTAATGACAAAAAATGTTTAAATGTTAACCTTTTTACTTATTTAGCTGTTACTCTTGACTCAAACTTGACCTTTAAGAATCATGTAAAAAAAAAAACTGCATAACTCCCTAAAATCTAATCTGTCAAATTTTAGATACATACGAGGGTCTGTTACAATTGAGGCATCGCATATGTATTTCAATTCTATGATTTTGTCACGTTTTCTGTACTGCATAACAAGCTGGTCGCAGGCTTGCAAAACAGCCTTAAAGCCTCTTGAATCAATGTAGAAATGCGCGCTAAAGATTCATGACAAGAAACCCAGACAGTATCACCACTGTCATATCCTCTCCAAATGTGGTTTTCTAAATTTCGATAATCTGCTAATATATGCCAACATCTGTCTACTATTTAAAATTATTCATGGTATTGCTAGTCCTCCCCTAAGAAGGTTTGTCTCACTGAGCTCGGAAAAACCAACTCGAGTCACTAGGGCGACCTCTAGAGGAGAGTGCAGCGTTCCAAAATGTAGAACCTCTTTCACTAAATCACCTTTCTCCATTGTTGCTATGAGTCAGTGGAATAGTTTGCCAAATGAGATTATAACATGCACAAGTTTTCAAAAGTTTGCACATGTCACAGAGAAATGGCTAATATCGAAGCAAGTTTGCACCCATTAGTGAACGTGTATGAAAGAAAGTATTTGTATATCAGAAATTGAGTAATTGTGTGTGCGTGAACAAATTGGTATGGTTGTGTTTGTGTGTGTGTAAAGTGAATGTTTTTAGAAATGGCGTATCTGAGGGGCGAGATACTTAACATCAGCCTGTCCAGGGACTACAGGTGGAAATTAGTATTTTTTAAGTCTGAAGTTTTAGTATCGTGACAACACTAAACAAAACCACAAGCTTAGCAGTTACTTTTAAATGTGAATGCTGAGAGCAGGGTTTAGAAGAGCTTCAGAAGAGCTTGCAGTGTGTATGAGGAACAGAGGACAAGTGAACGATAACACACTCACCTATGGGCAGCCTAAGTAACTATGCAAGTTACTTGAATTATTTCTACTACATGACCATTTACTACTGTCCATGCACTTGCTATGAATGCTCTTAAAGTGGTGCTAAACAATAAATCCAAATTTCTTTCAATACCAAACTGTGTACATGGTGTTTTAACGGCATTATCTACTGTTCCTAGTCATTTTTTGGCAACTTTAACGCAAACTAGGTAAATTTTGAGCTTTCTGGTCAACAACGCCCAAATCTAAGCGGCGCTGGCTTCAGTGGACTCTGCAATTTCAAGTAGTTGGTGACGTCACAAAAGACTGCCCTGACTACAGCCAGACGTTTCCGATTACAAACACCTGGCTGTAGGGGCGGAGTCTGAAGTGTGAATACCTGTTAGACCAATCACACTCACACTGCTCCTCATATGTCCACACCCCGCCCCTCCTCCTCTCTCACTCTCCCCTTTAGTCCTCCAGGTACTGCCCAGTTTAGCAGCTCTATTTGAAATGTGGTTGTGGAGTTTAGGTGTTCAGTCCCACTTTAACTTTGCTCTTACCTGAGGTTCATGTCCCCTTTAATGAACAGACTCAGGATGTTGGACATAATTCCTGCAGGGCAACAGCCACAGATCAGCACCACCATGGCAGAGCTCCCAGTCAAATGGAATGCCTGAAAATGAAGTGAGTCTTAGCTGACATGATTGCTTCATGTAAGGCTTTATTGATACTTTTCAGTGACATCACACTGAGGATACTCTGCCTGTATGTCTATGGTAGAATGTCCAGCAATTACCATGGAGATACAATGCACACATCAGCAAACACAGTCTGAGAACTTTGTAGATTGTCTGAAAACTCAAGAGGAAAGTACAAAATGGACTTAAACACCACATTTCAGGAGCCTGTGATCAATATGAGTGTTCCTATTTCTGTTTTGATTTTCAACAAATAAGTGACTAACTGAAAAAACTGTTTGCTAATGCTAGCCATCTTGTAACTGTAATGTTATGTGAGAGACTTGTTTAACAGCACAAATCATCTCACCTGTTGTAGTTCCAACAAAGTCAGTTCTTTCTGATCAGACTGTTCAAATAAAGCTCAGATTAAAGTCTAACAGACCGTCAGATAGAGCGGTGCCTACAGTTAGCATCACACCCCCAAGGAATGTTGATGACATCAGCTGCAAAGTATCAATATTCAAACTCTATCCCCACCTTGGCCAGACAGAAAGCGGTGAGCGGCATGATTCCGTATTGCGCCACAACTGCAATTCCAACTCCTTTGGGCTTCTTTAAATGGGCCTGTATTGACCAAGGACATCATAGTTAGTAGACGAAAATGCACTATGTAACATTTTTATGTTCAAAAGGCAGATTGTTGTACTAACTAACCAACTTTGGGGAGTTACGGGGAGTTACAGTACCAATTGTAATCTAGACTAAAGTGTACTATTTGGTTATACAGTTACCTTGATTTTGTTCAGCTCCATGGTACATCCCAGAGAAACCATGACAACAAGCATGGCAACGCTCAGAATGTTCTTTGTTATCCTTTCCGTGGGGCTGTCCGGACTGGAGACGTCTGTTTCATTTAGACTATCATTCCTCAACAAATCCATTACCGACATGTTTGTGAACTCGTCCATCCTGCAGATCTCTGAAAAACACATAGTAAAACACATTAAAAACCACACATTTTAGTCCTATTCACATCTACCAAAATAAGCAAGTGAAAATTCATACTTTGCAGTGACATTACCATGGTAACAAGAAAAAATACAAAATGGATTTAAACATCATATTTTCGGGAGCCTGATCAATGCGAGCGTTCATGGTCCCATTTTGGTCTTTGATTTTCAACAAATAAAGGTCGGAGTTGCTTTGCCTAGAATGTCCCACAGTACAGCTTTAAACTTGCAACTATTGTATCCAGTTACAGATGTTTGTACAGCTAAAAAAAAACTTTGAGAAACAAAGCATTCTTACTGTAAGCGGGCTCACTTCTTCACAAATCTGACCTGCAATTTGGCCTTGTGGAGTAGTGCGTGGCCTGCTGCTTGTCTCCATGGAGATTTAGTCGTTTAATGCCATACTATTGGACATTCATCATAATAATAAAACTACTCCTTGTGCGTTCCAACCGCTTGCAATTCTGGTAGACAGCCAACAGATGTCACTATTCTCTATGGTATACGGGAAGCGGCGCGCGCAGTGTGTCAGCCCGAAGCAGCTGCCTTGTAGTGAATCATTGCTTTATGGGCCTCAAATTCACCCTCACGTTCTTGGTTCTTGGTGGCCAGTCATTCTTACCTATGTTGACTTATGTTGTGGACTAGACTCAAATGGAGGCTAGCGTTTGGTCTTCATTTTGAACAGGTGGGAGAAACCATTTGCTAATTAGAGGGGTGTTTGGCTTCTCAGCTCATCTACTTTTCTGGTACCGTTTTTGTAATTGATTTGTTTAATGTGGTATGTTTATGTGAAAATACTTAACTTTTTTTTGTATATTTTAAAGTATCTATCTATCGTATACAGTGCTACCACTTTTGTTAGTTTTAGTTTCTGTATTTTTAAAGTATTTACATGCTGTACTTTACGTCATTCCTGCCCAAAGGTGGTGGATCAGAAGCTACGTCAAAGTATTATTATTGCACATGGCCTGTGAATGTAAATGAAAATGCTTAAGCCTCTTGCTATTTTTGTTTATGCTATTGTATATTTGAAATGATAATAAAAAATTTAAAAAATAACTTAAATTAAAGAAGAAGCTACGTCACGCTACAAAAAAAAAGAAGAAGAAGAAGAAGCTACGTCAGCGCCAACCAACGTCCACGATAACAGGACGCAACAGGGACAGGTATTAGCAAAAATAATCACATAATATATTTGCAATTCATCACAAAAATGTACTTGTAAATGTCCTGGTAGAGGTAAGAGAGGGAAAAAATACAAACAAAATTGCAGAATTATTAATGGTTTGGGTTTTTTTTTTTTTGGTTTTTTGGGGTTTTTTTTTTGGAAAATTACACTGACAATTTCTGATCTTTTTAGTTATAAAAAAAACAAAAAAAACTGCAGTATTTTTAATTTTTTTTTTTTTTTTTTTTTTTTTTTTTTGGAAAATTACACTGATAATTTCTGATCTTTCTAGTTATAATCAGCTCAATCAGTCAACCCCTTTTAAACAAAGATTTCATACTTGACATTCTGATTTTGCAAGTTAAGAAGTAGCAACATAGTTCTGGACAAAATAGACAGATATGTGAAATGAGGGAAAAAGTAAAAAAGTAAAAATGATTCTGGATTTTGCGCCTCATTTGATATTTCAATTAATGTTTTAACTTTTAAGTGTAAATTATGTATATTATTTCAGCATTTTTTGAGCAAAATGTTTCACTCACTTCACACCAACTTCAGTCCAAAATGTCAATAAGCAGAGACTATGACAAAATGCCTTTTAACTTATATAACGTATAAATATGTTTTACTCTTATTTTCACTACTATATTAAATAGTGTAGGCCTAAATTATTCAATACAAAAATCTGTTTAAATTTGACAGCATCCTACCACTGGTGTTCTTTCTCAGAGCTGCGAGCTGTCTGGTATTGTGTAAAATTTCATTGGGTGGGAATACATTTTAACTTTATATATATATATTTATCTATCTTTCAAAACAAAGAACACCAGAGGAGCACAGGCTGTACGGCACTGAATCAATGAAGTGTAAGCATATTTTGTTGTCAGTCTTGATTTAGATCGTGTTATTTTTTTAATCAAAGAAAAACGTGTGTAATGCTGAATTCTAGGCAGTCTCTTCCTCATTGCAAATATTGTAAATATTGGCATGAAACATACATTTTCTGATATCGCACTTGACTATTTTGAAACTGCTGTGTTAGTGTTTCATCAGCACACACAAAACATGAAATTAAAGTGGGACTAAATGTTGTAGAATAAACTGTAGTAGCCCGAGAGTTGAAGAGAAGAGGCAGGAAAAGTTCATTTACCATCAGTACAGGAGCCAGCACCCGGAGACATGAACCCAGACATTGTGATAGTGCTGTCCATTCCAGTCCAGTCCAGTCTGGCTATGCTTTCGTTGTTGGGAGTATTATACCTCTGATGACGCAGGTCAAGATAACAAGGGCTGAGCTGGGCAGTACAGCACAGAAAAGGACATTTTCTAACACTAAACACTAAATCCGCTTTTTTAATCGCTATTAAACTGTAAACTGTGCATGGTGTTTTAACAGCATTATCTACAGTCCTTGGTGCTTTTTTGGTCATTTTAGTGCAAACTAGGTACATTTGCAGCTTTGAGGTCAAAAACTGTATAAAAATTTGTGCAAGTAAAAACCTTATACCAGACCCCACCCAATCACCTCAAAGTTGATTTCAGATTTGGTGGATTACAAAATGATAATGACAGAATTCTTGATGTTTTGATAAATAGTTCAATGGGTAGCCAAAACTGCCCTGGGGCAAACTGACAGAGATGTGACTGATACACAATCAACACACTCAAACACATTCATACAGACATAATGTATTGTTCAATTACAGAAAGGGAAACTGATTTGGTGGTGATGGTCGGAGGTGCCATAGGTGCATATGGTGGTGTATTTTTGTTGTTTTGCCCCAAGGCATTTGAGGCAATGAGTGGTATATGATTCATGTTAGACTGGTGAGTACTCCTGATTACAATACTAAACTGTTAATACATTATCCTACATTGGCTACCATTATATTACACAAAACTGACTCATCTGTTGTTGCCTCCTCAAAAACATACCCGGAATTGTGTTTTGTTTCATTCACGCACATATGAGTAACACTTTATTAGTCTGTCTCAAAGCTCAAAATGCTCTGTTCCACCTTGTGATAAAAGCTACTTTTTACCTTTTGTCCAGTAGAAATTGGCAATTCCAGGAAACTATCCAAATGATTCTATTGAAGTGCATGGAGTTTAAAAACATAGTGGAGCACTTCCTGTATTACCACATGACATCACAAGTTGTGTTTTCTGTTTGAGAGAAAAACTCAACCTAAATATGTGTGTGTTAAACGTGTGAATGAAACAAAACACAACTCAATGTTTTTGATGAGGAAACAACATTATAACAGATCAGAAAATAGTGTAATATTGGCCCTTTAACTCCAAATCGTGACTGTAATTGTTTAGATCAGCTCTGGCCTCCGTCACAACCATTGCTCCTTCGCAATGTCCAATGCCCCCTCCCTTTCATAAGTGGAAAGACAACAATGATAGTAACAAAAAGAAATCTTGTACGCTGACTGCACGTGGGCCCCTTCTTATGTGTACAGTATGTGTGTGCTGCAAGGGACAAAAAGGAGGGTCTTTGAAAGGTTTAACAGGGCGTCCCAGGACATACGGGGGGAGGGGAGACATGACCTGCCCCAACTCATCTCTATTTACAAGCCTGTACACTACTACTTTTACTCCACAGTTAATTATTGGCCCTGTAGTATTAGCATTAGTAGCTGAAATACCTCAGAGTATTACACCTCCAGGGAAATTGCAGTTTGGGTGTAACAGGAAGCCTGGATTCATTAACATGCAATTTCAGCTGTGAATGGAGAATATAAGCTTTCTGTCATTTAGGCTTATTTATTTTAATTACATAATACAACAAGAATAGACTGTATTGTAAACATTTAGTAAAACTCTGCTAAATCCCAAACTATATAGCAACACTTTAAGCAGTTAAAAAGTTAAAATCTTAAAAATATTATTGATACCAAACCAGGAAAATGTGGGACATGGTCAAATTGTAAATCATGAACTTCTATCTTATTTTAAATAGGCCTCATTCACTATATTTCCAACTGACCCTATTTGACAGTGCTTTGTGAAATGCACCAACAATTTATTTTGCATCAACAATGTAGGTAAGTATTAGTATCCCAATGAGATGACCTGAACTGGAAAAGCAGTATGTACAAAGTATTATAAGGCTGAATAAATAAGTGAGATATTTTTTTTACAGTGTACAGATTGCCTATGTTCGTTTTCCCATATATATTCTTTTTTCCATCCACATGTAGCAGTTGTAGTAATGAGTTAGTAGGTTGTGAGAGATGCTGAGTGTTTTTTACATAGGAGGATCCTGTGGTGACTGTGGGCTGTTTCATGTTGTTTCGTGACTTCGTGTATTTGTGTGTTTTTCTTGTAATCCACGTGTCTCAACCCTGCCAAGATTTGTCTCTTGTGACATACGGGAGTTGTATGAACTTCATGGCCCACAATGCACCGGGGAAAATGTAGCCCGTGGCGTACGTTCGAGTAAAATGCGAAACAGGAAGTTGTAGTCCGTTAGTTAACACTTTCCGTAAAGTATGTTATTGTCACTCATTTTATTTCAGATTTCGTGAAACAGTATTCAATTCCGCTGCCTATAACACAATATATTTTAATAAAACACACGAATTCATCATGAATTGTGTAAGACAATTCACGCTGTTTTAAATTACTTGTCCATACAGACTGCATTTCCCAGAGTGCCGCTGTAGCCCGCGCATGCGTGCTGCGGCGCGGTGGATGTGTGTGGAGTGTAGTCACGTGGAGCCCGTAGAGTCCACCTTGGTTCTGTCCAAACAGTGAGCTGTTGGGAGCCGCTCGGTGCTAAACTGATTCATGTTGTTTTTTAGCGGCCCGTCCCTTTAAACTAGACCACTTCATCGAAGAATGAGCGATAACGATGATATCGAAGTCGACAGTGACGTGAGTAATTTTACGTTCATATTTTTGATGCTATATTTTGTCAACAAGCGCTCTAGCTGAGTTAGCTCCTCGACTAGCGTTAGCCAATAAGCTGGCTAGCTTTACACTTCCAATTTAAGCAGGTTTTCTCTTAATGCCCTTAAAATTATCCGAGCCTCTCGGCCTTTTAACCTAGTTGATCGTTACTTTAATTTAAAAAAAATATTTTTTGAAGTTGGAGCAAAGAAAAGGGGAGGTTTGGTCAAGAATTCCGCCTACAATTGTACTTTTTGTTCTGTTTTTTGCAGGAAGAATCACCGAGATATCACTCTGTGGTGCGTAATGCTGCGGTTTGTCCCATGTCTGAAATGTCCTAAATGTTGCTTCAGAGTCAGTTGACCCAGTTAAAATTTAATATTCCTCGGTTTATTTAATGGGTAAGAGTAAATGTAAGGTAAAGATGGTGATAATTGTCATTTTTCTTGGTGCATTATGGACTTGCCCTCTCCAGATGCACTCCGTGTTGTGTTGATGTTATTTGAGTGTGAGCGGGCTGTATGTGGGTGTTACTGCTGCAGCTCGTCAGGCTTGAGCCCTGTGTGTGGAGGGGATCCATCCTGTGTCCGCGGCCATAGGCTGCCGCCGACGCGACATCTATATTTAGACGGAAGCTTTATCCGGCTACCAAGCACTTTTAGTTTATCGTTGTCCTTATTTTTCCTGTTTACAACCAGCCCCCGTGTGTGGGTCCAGTGGGTCCAGTAGAACCCGTGGCCCGTAGCGCGCGGGACCCCTCTCTCTGATCCGCGCCGTGGATGTAGGTCATGCCGCTAAAGACTCCTCCTTCTGCTGCGTGAGAGATGAGTGTGCAGGCCAGGGAAAGTCGAGATGCTGGTGACTGCTGTGCGTCGTGTTATGGAACAGTCTTTCTCCACGGGGCACTAAATAACAGCCCGTTTTTCAATGACGTACAGCCGCAGCGCTCAGAGTGCAATAGCGTGAAAAACATTGCGGGTTAGTGCAAAGGCTGCACAATTTGTGCGATGTCAACGCTGGTTTTCAGAGAAGGCAAAAGAGGAAACGCAAGCATGAGATTAGGCATAGTCAGTATAGGTTTTCTGCATATTGTCTCGGCTCTTAATTTAATTTCTGTTGGAGAAAGCTTGGTATAGACCTTTACTATAATGTACCACAGCAATATGGAAATGCAAATAATGATGTCAAATAATTGTATAGTGTGCCTTAATAGCGTTAGGATTATATCATGTAATGGTGTATTCTTTTAAAAGTTGACCTTGTTAAATACATTTATCTATTCTATATTTATTTATGTATTTGCTGGCATATAGGAACTAATCATTTTCAGAAATAGTTTAACCACCAACAATTCCCTCTATAGTCTACACCAGTGGTTCCCAGGCTATTTTGTCTCATGTACCTCCAAAGTACCCCCTACATCATATATCATACCATACGCATCCCATAACTAGTATATTGCCAATTATAATTATTATATTTTCTTGTTTTAAAGATGGTGTTATTCAGAATTATCATACAGAAAGATTATTAAGGATCATGTAAAATGTGCAAAGGACAATTTATTCAAATACCTGTATTCTTTAAAGTCTGAAATCATTCCAAATACCCCCGCTAAGTGCTCATGTACCCCCAAGGGTCCCCGTGCCCCTGATTTAGAAACGCTGGACTACACCTAAATGGTACATTATAATATATTTATTAGGCTAAGGACAGCACACATATATATATGTAACTAAAACAAGAAAAATACATCCCCGAAAGGTGAACTGATCTTAGATTTTGTGAGAGTAAAGTAAAATGCTTTATATGCAATATTTAATCATTGCACATTAATATCAATAGCTGTTAGCTGATGTCTTTTATATGTGTTTCTGTCAGATAAGAAAATGTGTCAAGATATAAAGACACACATATGTATTCAGTAACTCTATGTCGACTTTAGGAGTAGGACATAGAATGAACCAGGGCTGGACGATATGGCCAAAAAGTAAAATCTTAAAAAAAAAAAATATTTTGCACACACTGGACTATTACAATTTTAATCAAAGTCAGAGGGAACAGACAGGGGAAGCTCTGTATATCCTAGTATTTAAGAAATTGTAAACTACCTTCAGTTATATTTGTATAGATATGATAATTAATAAGTAGTCTCTATGTAATTATTAAATTAGAATCTTTTTTTTTAATCCCAGTTGTTTAATTGCATTATGACCCTGCGTTGTCAGGAGTTATTTAGCAGTTTTCAAAATCTCGATTATTAAAAACACTAATTAACCAAATTAACTTGTATGTATAGCAGTATGAGGTTAACACATAAGGATGTGTTGTAAGTATAAAGACAAATATATATTATGAAAAGTGAAATAATCTCCCAGTCAAATATCCAGCAAGTGAAAAGTAGTCCACACAAAGTAAACCTACAGACAGTAGAGGACAGACAGTTGACCGACGATGTTTAACATCCTCAAAACAAAAAAAGGACACGATCTGTTTAAGTTTGCATTA